>JAOXJP010119314.1:0-27884 GCA_025762735.1 Platanus orientalis | reverse complement strand
CTGCTACACCCTGAAGAATCTCCTCTGGCAAAGCTCAAGCATGTAGGAGCTGGTGTTGATTCTTGTGTAGTTACTATTTGGGCTGTGAACATGCTTGGGAGGGAGTAGACAGCTTGTATCTTCCTCAAAACTTCAAAACTCATAAAAGGGGAAGCACAGGTAGGATCGCCCAGGCCTTAGTGATGATCTAGATGTGTTGATCTGCTGGGAAAACTGGAGGAGGGTTGTAGGGGAGTGTTCTTCTACAAATAGTCCAATATCAGTGTGTCATGCCTCCTAATAAAAAAACCCATGAGAGAGTTTAATTCAAAGTAATTTTTTTTCAATGGTTTGTTGGGGTTTATAGGATCACCCAAGGGTGTAGGAGACCTGGGAGAAGACCTCTCTGTTGTAGCCCTATTGGTTGGGATATAGTATCACTATTTCAACAGGCTGTTTTAACGCTTGAGACTGTTACCAACCCCTCTAAACACCACAAAAACCTGTTTTTGATGCAAGTTGTTGCTTGCTCTTGGATCGTCCAACACTTAGTGAGGTCTTGGAAGTGTTGATTTGAGCCCAACTTCGATATATAAGTGATGGTGATCAATCTCCTTCAAAGTGATGGTTTCAGCAACAATAAAATCAATGAAAACTAAGTAAAGAATAATAATAAGATGAAGAAGATGGAAACCTTTAACCTAAGTGGAGGGAGTGGCCTCCACCATCAGCATTAAACTAGGTGGGGGCCTAGTCTCATTCCAGAGTTTTGGGTCTCCATTATGTAAGCTCAAGGAAGGAGAAGGAGAGCAAGTTGTGAATTTCAAATTTCAACTAAAATTTCATAGCTTCTATAAGCCTGGTCTTGGGCTCTTTATAGAGAGTCCCATAGCTAGGTATGAATACAAAATAGAAAGTAGACTCAAAAACCCCTATATCTAATATTTCAAGCCCTAAAATAACCCCAAACTATAAGTAATAACGAAAATATCCCTAAACACCAACTAAAGACAAAAATACTCTCACTAATATGTGTCCCCTTCCAACAAGAGATATAAAGTAACATAAAATAAATGAAAGAACACTAAAGGAACCATAGCATGGGCGCATTTCTTTTGCGCCTCCTCTGGTAGACCTGAAACTCGCGCATGGACTCGATGTCCTCATCATAAAGGCTTTATGGGCAAAGAATTTGAGATCAAGGATTTGAGGCTTCTCAATAACTTTCTTGGGATAGAGGTTGCGAGATCAAAGGATGAAATTCTCTTATCCCAACGTAACTACGTATTAGATATTCTTCAAGACTCTGGGATGTTAGGTTGTAGACTTTGTGAAACTCCCATTAAGTTTAACCACCGTTTGCTGGCAACCAAGGGCCACCGGCTTATTGATATTGATCGCTATTAGAGATTGGTAGGAAAACTTATTTACTTAATCTTGAGAAGACCAAACATTTCTTATGCTATTGGGGTTGTTAGTCAGTTCATGCATGCTCCCACAACCTCACATCTTAAGGCAACATACCGTATTTTACGCTATTTAAAAAAGAGTCCTAGTCAAGGGCTCTTATATGATATGTAGAAGAATTTGAGAGTTGAAGCCTTCACCAATGCTGATTGGGATGGTTCTATAGATGATAGGAGGTCCACCTCAGGCTACTGTAACATTGTTGGGGGTAACCTACACTACCTAGTTACTTGGCACAACAAGAAGCAACCCGTTGTAGCTTGTTCAAGTGCTGGAGTTAAATTTAAAGCCATGACTCACAGAATTTGTGAGATGTTATGGATCCGTGGCTTTCTACGAGTTGGGATTTAACTCTCAAGGCTTTATGAGGTTGTATTGTGATAACAAAGCCACCATTACTATTGCGTGCGACCCTATCCAGCATGATCGAACCAAGCACATTGGGGTTGATAGACATTTCATCAAGAAAAAGTTACAAATTGGGCAAATATGTATACCCTTTGTGAAGAATGAAGATCCGTTGGCTAATATATTCACAAAAGGCTTATGTAGTCCTAGTTTTAGTTAAATTGTTGACAACCTTGGTATGGATGATATCTACATACTAGCTTGAGGGGAAGTGTTGTATTTCATGGATATATGGGGTTATATTTCTAGGGGTACATATGTACTTGTATAGTTTTGGGGTATACTTGTAAATACCCATAGTTGTATTTTCCCTTTCTAATATATGAAGCAAAGTATGTGAGAGTGGACTCAACACTCTCAATTCGTAGTCTTCCTAATCTCCCCTCTCCTTCTCTTCTTCTACTTGAATCCCTAACACACAAACACCTAAATAACATACATTTCCACTTCTTGAGATTTTTACTCCTTTTTTCGATTCTTGTGTTTTAATTGTAGGTAGTTATATAATACCATCATTGCCATTCATATGGTGGATACTCGTATCTTATCAACTTAGTTGAACGGGGATGCTTTTCGTTGTCATCTGGCTATGTTAACAATTCTTTTTATCTTCTTAGGCGAGGCACTTTTGGTGACTTCTGGTCTTGTTTTCTATTTTGGTGACATGTTGGCATCTACTCTTGTAAAGGTCAGCAGTTTTTTATGCTATGTAGTATGCATTTTTCTTTTTCTTTTTTCCTCCTTTATATTCAGCAAATTGAATCCATATTCTGTGGGAAATTATCCATTTTTCAACAGATGGGTGCATATTTAACATCATCAAATTTAGCTTCTATACAATATGGAAGTAAAAGAAGTGAAATAAGTATTATTATTCAGGTATGCTTCTTTAAGAGAATAAAATAGTTATGAATGGTGAAACTGGATTTGTAAGATTATTCATTTCAATGCAGGGAGTGCTGCTTGGCCTTCTCCTTTTTTCTATGTTTTACAAATTTGTTCTTCAAATATGGGCCCACTTTACAAGTACGGTCAACTCTGAAGCTTGTGCAGCTGAAGAAAGGACATCCAAGGGGATTGAGAGATCTCTGGTTTTCTATGCTTGTCTGGCAGTTATCTTGATTGTGATTGTTCCTGCATGGATGCAATTTGTTCAGGATTTTCATGTTCATCCAGTGTTATGGTATGAGTGGTTTTAATTCATGTTGACACTTTTTAATTGCTTTTAAGTTTGTTAAATTCTTCTCAGTTTTCATTTCATATGTAGAAAATGTACGAAAATATTGAGTCATGTTTCAGTAACTAATGGTTTTTTTAGATGGGTAACTGTACAACTCAGTTTGGCTTTATGTGTACTGTATCTATGTATCATGTACAAATGAGGTATTTCAACTTTTCTGACCTGTGGGTTTCATGCTTAAGATGTACTTTATTTTAGTTTGAATCTACAAACTGAGGAAATTAGAACTGCATTGCTCATGGTTAGTTCTATGCTTTAGGGATACATTATATGTTGAACTGCAATGGGCCATGGGGGACACACCTATTCTGTTATAATCAAATAAACACCCATCCTTGCAGGATGTAGAGCTTCTGTTGTGTCTGGAAGGAAATCTACTATCCTGTAACTATAGTCCTAATCTCTTTATGGCTAATGTAGTTCTGTTTTGGTGGTTTCGTCTTAATAGTTTGTTGACAGTGAATTAACCAACTCTCCCAAAATCTGGCTGATGCTGCCATTGAATTCAAATGGTGATTTTATGCCATGCGGCTGGAGTAGCTTTTCCAAGTTCCATGTGGTTTATGAGATTTTCAAAACCTCCAATAACACCACTCACTACTTGAAATTTTTTTGCTTTAATGTTTTTTGTTTTGTAACATAATTTAGTTTAGTTTATTTTGTTTTAGGGTTTATTTTATTAGTCAAGTTTGGAGGTTTTGTTTTATTCCAAGTAAAATAGGACTTCTATTAATTTGAGAACAAAGTGAGAGCAGCTTTGTTTAGAAGTTCTATTTTTGTCAAATTTCTTTTGGTCTTATCTTTTAGGGGGTCAAAACTTATCCATTGACTTGATTTTGTAACGTAGGACCCTTTGATGTTGCACTAAATCTGAACGAAGTTTGAGGATAATTGAAGGAACGAGTAAGGTTTATAGATCATAAAGGTTTAGGGTTATAAGTAGTGAATTTAGGGTTCGGATTTGCTGGAAATTTGGACTGGAGGTAAGGGACGGAGGCGATAAGATAATGATGAATAAAAAGGGAAGTAGTTAGGGCGCTAATGGATTATAATAGTGATAATGTTGCTGATTCTGTTAACACAACAGAATTTCACGATGGAACGATTAGGGTTTTATGGTTGTGGATAATGGTGGTTTTTAGGGTTTATCCCAGAGTTGAAAGGACGATTAACTATAATAACAGATTTTATTTGCTGTAAATATCAAGAATAAAGCTAATAGAATAGGATTCAAAGAAAGAAATGAAAGAAGAATATAGAATGAGAAGATTAGGAACAGATTAGGAAGTATGCTGTGAATGTTGACTCATGAACAGAACTTTTGGATAATAAATCATGGAGAGTAACTTGAGATGAAGAAGATAGAAGAATAAGAACTTAAATCATACCTAGGGTTTCACACGTTGGAGATCTTTTACACAGTATAACTTTTTTATTTTAATTCCAATAGCGATGTGAAATACTCGTACAAGCCTATATAAATAACTCTTATTAAGAATCGTAATTAGAAACAATGTAGAAGTTTCTCTCTTATTTCTAAACATCCTAGAGCCAAACAAACTTCAACCCATTAGACCTAAATCCACCCACCCAAACTATGACTCAAATGCAAAATATGGTCTAAACTTGAACCTAGACCAAATCAGGCTCAAAATATAAAATTACCAAAATATCATTATGATCAAATAAAAAATAAAAGAACGTATCTACCTCAACTAATCCATCCATCCCCCATAATCTGTACTCCGATTCGACATGGGATGGATAGTGGTTTCCTAAGATGGACCCATGTGACCCGACAGCCAAATAACCCCTTGGACGCCCTTTTGTGTTGAGGTATCCTTACTCCATAGAGGTTGATGCTCGTAAAGCCATGACTAGGCTTTTGCATCATTTTGATGTCATTTGACAGGCTATTTAGTACTTTTTCAGTGAGTTAAAAAATCTGGCGAACTCAATGTGAAATGGGGAAGTTCTGGCCAAAATACAGGCAAGGTTCATTTTGTGGCAGGAATTGTCTATTTTAAATTTTTATTTAAACAGGAATTTAGATTTTACTTTATAATATGGAGGAGATTGAGTGGTGCAAAAGAGAATTTTTTATGATGAACATAGTTGAAGCTTTGGCTTAATGGTTTGGTGTGAGTCCAAACTATGCAGGTGTTGATTCCTTCATTAATTCTGCAAGGTGTTGATACCATATAGAGCATTTATGTCTGATTCCTAGATTTCTATTGGTACTGATTCCAATCGGCTATCTTCGCCTCTACCGCTCTACATGCAGATTCCTTGCGGTAATGATTCCATTTGGTTTATCTTCCTTCTCTTCTCTATTCAACTTCTTTTTTTTCTTCTTTTTCTTATCTATTTTTTCCCTAAATTTGTTTCATCATAACGTTAGATCTGATTATTTGATTTAAAAAATCCTTTTAAATCCCTGATATCTTAATCTGTCCTTTATTCGTCTATTCTAATTACTTGTTGAATTTTATTATAAACTTCTATTTTTCTGTTCTTTATTTTGTTAAAATCTTTGCTGATATTTCTATAATTTATATTTTTTCCATGGCTGGTTTTAATCTTTTTTGCTTTGAATTTTTTCCTCCCATGCTTTATCTTACATATAACATGATTAAGTGATAACATTTGTGATAGTCGTAATTTAAACTCTACATGCCTTAGTTGATCCCATTATGTATCATTTAACTGTTATGTCCCTGAATTTACAAATAACAGCAAACACTCCTGAAGATATCTGTCTATTGGTTTAGGAAACTAAGTTGTTCTAATTTAGGGATAAGAAGCATAAGATTTTAGTGTTCCAACTTTCAATGCTATAATCATTCATTGAATCCAACTATTCAGTTTGAATAAGTAATTATGTTTGCATCATATGGATTTGGGCAGGGTCTTTCATTTTGTGTTCACAGAGCCACTTAAAAGACTAGCACTATGTATCTATTGGATAGCTGTTATATCTGTGTCGGTTTTCCGGTTCTACAATATTTCAAAGAACAGCAAGATTGAGAGGATTCTTCTTCGAAAATATTACCATCTGGTGGCAGTTTTAATGTTCTCACCTGCTTTTATTTTACAGGTGATCTAGAAATTCAATATGCAAATTATTTTTTATTAATTGTATGGATTGCATACAAACTATGAAATTAGTAGTTTGCTAAGATTTCCTGATGATTAGACTTTTTCTTTTTTGCAGCCAAATTTTATTGATCTAGCATTTGGTGCTGCTTTGGCCATGTTCTTGGCATTAGAAATTATTCGAGTAAGTCATTTTTACGAGAATCTCATATTGTAGATGCTACTTACATATATCAAAAAACTTACATTTAACATATTTTGTAATTCCTGCTCAGGCATGAACAGTGTGCCATTCATTTTCATATAAATGCTACTGTACCTATCATGTATCACTGTAATGGATTACAAAATTCAGTTTACCATGCAGTACATTGATCTGGTAACCAATGAAATCGCCTCCCCCAATGAGCAGTGAGGTCTTCCATTAAGCTACTACTTCTGTCAGGAAATTAATCATCATGGAATAAAGAGGTTACCAGGGTTATGTTTTCACTCAAATTAAATCTGAACTGCAGTCTGAGGTCTTCCATTCTAGAACCGATAATGGTGTAGCTGTGATCTGGCATTTCTGGATATTTGCTGCATGAAGCAGGGAGTGGATCCAGGAGCTGTAGTAGGGGAGAATTGGTTTAAGTTTGAATTTTATTTTGTTTAATATTAATTATTTTAAACTTATTTACTGATTGTATTAGTAGAACCTTAAATTTTAGCCATACCTAGTGTCAGAAAAAGAAGAATACTCCAAATTCTGGGAATACAAAAATTGATCATAGAAAATCATAGTAGTGGTAGCCAAGGGCAGGAAACTTCGAAAGTCTCATAGTGGGAGCTAGAAGTTGCGAATAAGAAGGAAGGAGGTTGAAGGAGTTTTAACTCGAGGAGGTATACAGTTTGTGCCTTAAACAGAGATCGAATAGAAATCGAAACGTGGTGGAAACATTGGACTGAGTGGATATTCTCTCAGTATTATTGAGAGAGGTCATCATTATTCAACATTTTTTCTGGATAATAGGCTCTCTTGGTTCCTGAAATTTCAACTGAAGACTAATCATTGGAAGGATGATTAGGTACTTGTATTATTATTAAAAAAATGATAAGATATTTTATCTTTTATCTTATATGAGGGAAAGCAAGATGTAGAATATAATACCAAAAGAAGAAGAAATTTCATCCAAGCACATAGCGTCCTCAATAGAAGGAGAAAGCTAACTAGGAAGTCCTCCGGAAAAAAAATCTGCTTGTGTGCTGACTATACATTCTTGATAATAGTGAACTACCTAATCTCCCTATCGGCAAAGCTGAAGTCTATGACATTGAAAAATCTAGCAAGATTTTCAATCTCATGCAGACAAAGAGCTTCCCAACGCTGCAGTGTCATGATCATTTTTTTTTTCGCTATGCATAACTGTATGGCTCCCCGATCATCACTTAGCCAAGGCCAGCCTTACGCCGTTCGAGCCCTTCCCTTACCCACCATTGTGCCACCAACAATGCATTAACAAAGGATACGCTACCTTGATGTTCGTCCCACTCAGAGGGTCCCTCGTGTCATCAAGTCCCACTAGCGATCACCAACCTGATTATATCAAGCTCTTGACCTAAATACCTAATCAATCACCTTAGCATGCACACCATGCCATCAAAGCACATCTCAAATAGCCACAAAACCCGCTGGCTCTGCCATGTAGCACTAAAGGCCAAGCATGCTTGGGGTTATATGGTTGCTTTTGTTATCATATTTTAGTTCCTCCTGGTGTTGGTTGTTGTTCAGGGAAAGCTTATTTAGTCTTCTTTGTTTCCTTCCAAAGCCTCTTTTTTTTCTGTGGGTAGTGTTTTGGGACAAGGTGCTCACTATTGATAATCTAATGGTTAGGGGTTTGTAGATGCCAACTGGTGTTGTATGTGCCTTACCAATTCGGAGACAATAAGTCATTTGTTCTTACATTGCCCGGTTGCTGCCTTCTTGTGGGATATCTACTTGGAAAGGTTTAATATGAAGTGGGTGATGCCTGGGTCGGTGGCTGGTTTGTTGTGGGCATAGAATCAAGTGATTGTTGGTAACCTTTGTGTTAGAGGAAAGAATGCCTGGTGGTGCATTCCGAGCATCATCTGTTGGGTGGTGTGGCTGGGAGGAACTCCAAGATCTTTGAAGGGGTTGTGTTTCCAGCTCAGAAGTTTCCGCAGAGGACTCTATCCTTATTATCTAGTTGGATCTTTTGGCTTCTAGTTTTCAGTAATGTAAAATATCATGATTGGGTGTTTAAGTGAGGATGCTTTTGTATGGGCAACGGTGTGGGGTTTTTTGTCTCGGAGTTGCACTTCTCGTTCTTATTTCATTCTCTTTGCTGTTTCTTTCTTTTGTTTTAATAAATTTTATCTTTATTGATAAAAAAGAAGAAGAATAGGCTGAGAACGCTTGCAAAGCATTCCACAAGCTGCTGCTCAAGCCATGAAGCTCACCGACACATATGACACCTAATGTAAGCATCATAGCATTTTCACATGCAGGATGTCATCATGAACCTTTCCGACTGCCTGAGCGATCTTCTTGGAGCAAGCCAGAGTGCCAAACTCATGCCAAGCTCCTAGGAGAGGCACAAGGGCTCTAGGATAGCAAAATCCATCAATTATGTACCACCACCATTGCACATTGCATGCTAATAGTGTACACATGCATCAACCTCTAGCCTAAGCCATATTTGCAGTGCCACCTGAATCTCGGCTCAAGCACCATCCCTAGAGGGAACCCAACATTAGCTCTTCCTCATCAACAACTGTTGAGGATGCCCATTGTTGCTTTGGGCAATGCCTCATTACAGTGTTGTGTAGTTGCAATTGAAGCTCATGCAGGCCAGGAGTATGTCACGTTGCACGCTATCCGTCACATTTCCCATGCCTTGACACACTTACTAGCCATGCCATGGGACAGCTTGTTTGTTCCTGACTGCAGGGTCTTATGGTTGATGCTATAAGCGGCTACCAAGGAATTGGCCTTGACCTGCACTATTTAAATCTCTCCTAATGGCTTCATTTCATGCCTCTGATGATACCCTATAACTCAAGAATTAGGATGGGAAAAGGTTCATATTTGACAGACACTACAACAAATAAGGGTCCCTATGTGTTCTCAAACAGAACATCTATAACCAGCCCCTTTCACCCTCAAGGATGCATCAGTATTAACAGCGAATGCTGGGGTTTGGGGTCCTGAGAACAGCACAATGGAGGCATAGAAATAGAGATTAAACTTAGATAAGACACTTGTGAGAAAACAATACAGATGAGTGAAAAATGTTGATTGCTGAGAGGAAGCAAAACCTGGCAAATTTCTTTTGATTGATGAATAGCGATGAGTAAACCCATGGTGAAAGCTAGCTCACCTGATATATTGGAAGGTTCTATTTAATCAATTGGTGAAGTGCAGAAGACTAAAACTAATCATAACAGAGACACAAGATTTGTTGGCAAATGGAGAATGGCCATAGTTTTTGATAATTGCAATGTTTGCTGATCTTGGGAGTACGCCAAAAAGCTATGGTGGACACCGTGGTCTCATGGAACCTATCTGCAGACTTTGGTTTAGAGATGTGACTATATGAGGGATCTTTTTTTTTTTTGGCCAAGGAGGTGAATGTAATCAAAATTGTAATGAGTTCACTTGATCTGGGGAATTGATTGGTTCCTCTCTGTAGATGGTGACCTTTGAATAGTTTTCCTCATGATAAGTTTCTATAGGCAATAGATTAAGTTGATAGGACTGCCTTTTCACCTTTGGCTTGCAGTCGATTATCAAATTTTTACAATTTTGAGATAAAACCATTTTAATGAAATAGGTGAAATTTAAGGATCATTTCGTCCTTAAACCCCAAAAAATGCTGGGTTTTTTTTTTTTTATAGTTCTTTTTTCAGATTGTTAATTTATTTGAGGAGAATTATTGCTAATATTTGATATCAAGTCTCACTCTTTTTTAAGAAATTATTGTCTTGAGGAGATCCAGCCCCCAAGTCCTTTTTTTTCTTCCAAATTTCATGTCTAATTTTTTTTTTTTTTTTTACAGATTTATCAGAAGTTTAACTTAGTTATTTTCAATAAAATAGAAAAGCTTAGCCTCAAGTACATGCATGCAAATCAATTTGATGCATTTACATGAATAAGTATGAATTTTTTAATTTATAAGCTGAAGAATTATCAAAAATTGGGAAAACCCCCCTTTTATGTATTTAACTTAAATCCTAACATTACTTGTTTTTGTTTTAGAATGATGATTTTTTTTGGGGTAAAATGGTGGTTATATGGGTAAATTAATTATTCATTATATATAATTTCTTTATTCAAGAAAATAACTAATAGATAATTAGATATTACCTCTCTTTTTCCCCTTTCAAACAAATCGAAATGATTGAAGTTTTTCTATTTGGAATCATGTTAGGTCTAATTCCTATTACTTTGGCTGGATTATTCGTAACTGCATATCCTATGTATCCTTGGGATTGGTGGATCATTTTATATCCCGTAGTTTCAGATCATGGATCCAGCCAAGGATCACAACTCCTTCTACCCATCCTGTATATCGTCCTTTTCATTCCATGTTGCAATAGAAATTTATTATTATACATATACGAAATCATACGAAAATGAATTTTTCATAGGAAAGAAAATTTTCTCTTTTCAACGAGAATTTGTACACGGCATGGGAGAAACCTCTCTTTATACTTCATATTGATATTTATAATAGAAGAACAGGTTCCATCATATATAGTGAAGTGATACCTCGTATTCCCACAAAAAAAAAAATCATTTCTTTTAATACTCACTCATTATTAGTTAATGATCCTAGTGATTGGATCTATATGCTTATTCCGAGAGGAAATGCAATATTCAAATTATTTTTCATCAAATGACTATTCATCTATTGTATTTTCATTTAAATAGGAGGCGGGAAGGCTCTATGAAAAAATGGTGGTTGAATTCAATGTTGTCTAACAAGGAGTTAGAACATAGGCGTAGGCTAAGTAAATCAATGGACAGTCTTGGTGCTATTGGAAATAGCAGTGGAAGTGAAGACCCCGTTATAAATGATATGGATAAAAACATTCATAGTTAGAGTGATATTGACAGTTCTAGTTACAATAATGTTTATAAGTAAAATGTTACCTGGTTTTGTTTTAGAATGATGATTATCTTGGTACAATAATATAGTATTTTATGACCATTCTCCAAAAAAAAGTATTATATTTCCTAACAAGTACTTTTTTATTTTAAAAAAAAAAAAAAAGCTCAAAAAATCAGATCAATTTTGGATACATTTTTCTTCTACCTTCTTTAAAAGAAAATGGATACATTTTTAAATATTTATGCATTTTGTTTGTGTAATGTACTACTCTTGGATATTACAAATTTAAGGCTATGTATGGAGTGTTAACTCCACCACGATTACAAATTAGAAACATTGTATAGTGTGTTACAATATATGTAATGTACTATTGGTAAAAAGATGGCAAGGATGAAATGGAGTGTTAAGTCCACCACAAGCAAGTACTCATCAATAAAAAGAACATGGAACTGTGGAAGGAGAAGAGCATTAATGGAATATAGCATACACTGAAAAGAAGGGAGAAACAAGGAAAAACATCCTTGAACTCGTATTCTGCCAAGCATCCATATCCTCCATTACATAGGAAATAAGTGGTACCACTTTTTCCATCTTGCAATTATGGCAGGATCACTGTATGAAGCCTAGTGGGTATGTCTTAAAAGGCCCTTAAATTGAATTAGCTCCATATTTTTATGTCATTAGAAGTTGGGGTGTGTAGATGTTGCTCTTGTGTGAAGATTGTTGTAAGCACTTCTTTTTGTAGATCTTACATAATCAAGCTTCTATTGGCAGGTATGGAAAATATGGCCTTTATGGCAACTTTTACATCAGTTTATGAATGCATTTACAGACCACCGTGACTCTGATCTCCTTATTGTCAGGTATGTTTTTTATCTTATCTTTTTTGTTTCCTTTTTGTTTTGTTTTCAATGTTTACAAGCATCCCTTTCCTGCTCCCGCCTGATATCATTTGCTCCACTCAGCCATTTTTCGCTCCTATTGGGTTGTGCACTTCCTAAATGGATGTCTTCTGGATTCAATGATCGACCACTTGCCCCTTTTGCTGGAATTTTGAGCCTAGGAATTGGCGATACAATGGTGAGTTTTTGTTATGCTTTGTCATTAACTTTAATCTTGTAATTTTTAGCATCTAAGTTTATCAGTTGAAGGGATGATTGAAACTATCCTATTTTGTAGTGGAATGATGGGCTTCTTGATGATGCTGTGAAATAATTGAAACACCCATATGACTTGTCTGGTAGATAACTGTGCTTTCCCATTAAACATCTCATTTGAGTAGGTTTAGAAGCCTGAAAATTTTCTACCCTCATCAAGAAATAGATAATCTCTAGTCTGAAATTATCATGGAACAATGAATGAACTCCTTTGGCCATTCTCTGATGCATATACACTTCAACTTGACAAGGATCTCTGGAGTATGGTTTCACAGCCATCTGGACTTCATTAACTTGTAGTTAGAACGTCTGCACCCTTTACTGTCCATTTTAATGGGCCTTGGGAGTTTTGTTTTTGGCTCTCTCTCTTTTCTTAAAGTTTAGGTTAACAACTTCATCTAAAGGTATTCCCTTGGTCAATACTAGCTATATCTTCAACGGACATAGAGTAATCGACATAGGAGAACAACTCCTGCCCGTTGGTAGAGAGCAATTAGGATATCTGAAAGGAGGATGGTCATTTGCTAAGGGACCATATAGAACACAACTCTGCATTTTTTTTATATGAATGAGGATATGAATTTTATCCCCACCCCCCCACAAAAAAAAATAAAAAAAAAAAATAAGGAAAAAAAAAAGAAAGAGAGGCTAACTTCACATGATCGAACCCCAATCCACAACCCATGAATGATACTTACAATCCTTAAAGATAGGGAGATGGGAAACCCAAACAGCAAGGCAAAAGCCCGATCCTTCAACTTTGACAGGGAGAAGGCCACATTTTAAAAAAGGGGAATTTCATTCGAGCCATAATACCCAACACACGACATGCGGGAAACACACCCACATCACTTTACCATGCAAGGAGAGATCGCTGATGTCTGAAAGGAACCATCCCTCCAAGAAGGATGCCGGGGAACTCGGCATAACCCACGCTCTGTTAAAGCATGAGAGGAAGAAGTCCCATATGACGGAGGATATGGGGCAATGAAAAAAGAATTGACTTACCGTCTCACACTCCTAAAAACAGAAACAGCAGCGACTAACCATATGCACGCCTTTTTGCATGAGATTATCGGCCATGACAGGTCTGCCTCAATATTTAAGCCATACCAATCGGCAAACTGAACCAGATCTGTTGGTTGCATTAGCAATGCCGACATGGACCTCACTGTGAAATACCCTTCAGTCTGCCCTTCCCAAATTCTTCTGTCATCTTCCTCCAAAGAGCCCTTAACCGAGTTCTCTCCCAGTCATTGGCAGCCCTTCTAAGATGAAGGTTCCAAGCATTAGCCTCGGTTCCTAAAGAAACATGTTCACTAACTGACCCATTTGTTTGGGAAGCCAAACAATAGATGCCAGGGCACATGTCACACAAAGCAAAGCTGCCACACTAATGGTCCTCCCAAAAACAAACCCGATTGCTGGAGCCCACCTTAAAGGATATGAACTGCTGAAAGATATTGGATCCCCTTACCACATCCTTCCAAAGACAACTACCCCGAGGTCCTGAGGGAACCCCACTCAGCCATCCTCCCTTTCAATCCCCAAACTTTTCTTTGATAAGCCTTCCCCAAAGATGCTCATGTTCCTCCCCATATCTCCAAAGCCATTTATTTAACAAAGTTCTATTCACTACTTCAAGCGGTCGAATACCCAAATCACCTGGATCAACCCGCTGGCAAATCTTCTACCATGCAGTGAGATGTAACTTCCGCTTCTCATCTTTAGACCCCCACAAGAAATCCCTCCAGGCCCTTTCTAACCTTTTGATGACCGACCTTGGAGCCTGAAAAAGGGCATGTAGTACACAGGAAGATTTGATAAGACATTCTTGATGAGCACCAGCTTCACCCTTTTGATAGGGTATTTGCCTTTCCAAGAGGCTAACCGCTGCTCTACCCTCTCAATCAAGGGGTTCCATAGAGACTTAAGAGCAGACTTTTACTCCAAGGGGAAGGCCAAGATAAGTGGAAGTCAGCATCGGGACTTACACCCCAAACTTTCAGCCAGAACCTCCATGTTAGGAACAAAACCTATTCCCATAATCTTGCATTTAGGAAAATTCACTTTCAAACCAGAAATAGTTTCAAAATCAACTGGAGGCATCTCAAATTCTTGACTTGCTCCTCTAAATTCTTAAGGAAAAAGAGAGCGTCATCAGCAAACTGAATGAGTGTAATCATTGGCCCCGATCTCACACTGACACCAAGAAATGAGATTCTCACATTCAGCCTGCCTGACTAGTAGCCCAAGCACCTCCATGACGATATTAAATAAGAATGGGGATAACGGATCCTTTGTCTGAGGGCCCACTTGGGATGAGCAAAACCCTCTGACTAGAAGCTCCCCCTACAAACTTATGGGTCTGAAATCCTTAAGTTCCGTTGCCCCATTCTTCTTGGGAATCAAGGCACAATGAAGAGGAATGTAAACTCCAACATAAGATAGCCTTTTGGTGAAACTCCCCCATTTCCCTCATCACATCACATCACCACCAATCACTACCCAGAACTCAACAAAAAACTTCATGGCTATCCGTCTGGGCTTGGAGCTTTATCATCCCTTGACCTTTTTAGTGCATCAAGCCCTTCCTGCTCAGAGAAATGCCTTTCCAACCAAGCCTTTTGAGAATCCTCAATTCTATTAGAAGGCAACCCCTGAAGCTTTGGCTTCACCTCAAATGGTTCCTCAAATAACTTTTGATAAAAGGCTGCAATATAACTCAAAATTCTGCTTCTGTCCGTCACCCATTCCTCTCTGACATTTGGCTTGGAGATTGCCTTATTCCATTGGCACATTTTATCCATTCTATTGAAAAAGGATGTGCTTCTATCCCCCTCCCAAAGCCATGCAATCCTTGACTTTTGCCTCCAACTTATCTCCTTCATTTTTAGCCATTTTAGGTATTCTCTCCTAGCCTCCACCCTATCAGCTTTGTCCCCTTCCGAAATGCAATCCTCTTGCTCCCTTCGGTCAATAGCTTCAATTTTTGCAACGCAGCATTTTTTTCGACTCATCCACTCAGCTGAACCCCTCTTTATTCCTTGATTTTCTTCATAAAAATAAAGCTGGCTGACCTAACTTTAACATTGAAATGTTCCCACCAAGCCCAGACTTTATCTTTGAAGCCATCTGCTTCCAACCACATGAGTTTGAACTGGAATGGAGACGGACCTCTGCTATGCTCTTCATGGCTAAAGAGCAGGGAGCAGTGGTCAGAATCAGGATTAGGGAGCGCAATTGCTGAAAGGGAATGTGAATTCCCTGCATTGATCAGGTAGAATGAGGTAAACAATCTTAAGATGCCAAGGTTGGTGACAAAGTTGGTGGCCTGAGCAAGTTTCTATGGCTTATACTGTATTGAAAAGTGAGAGGTTGCCTGAGTTATTTTGAACAATTTTGTAATTTTATTTTGTCTGAAGATTATTATCTTTCATTTGAATGAGTATAGAATTTATTCATGGATATATTGCATCTTCCAATTGAGCTACAATGGTGATGGCTTCGGTTTTGTGCTCAGGCATCAATGGTTGGCCACAAGTACGGTGTCCTTAGGTGGAGCAAAACTGGCAGTAAGTATGAATTTACAATCTGTCATTTGACACTGGCTCTGCTTTTGGCTTTAGCCCCATTAAAATGCCACAACTTTCACTTGCCAGAGAAAACTGTTGAAGGCACTGCAGCTGGCATAACATCTGTCCTGGCAGCTTGCTCGGTTCTCCTTCCACTTGTAGCATCAACCAGCTATATACTCTCCCAGGTTATTATCTCACATGAATGAATGAATCCCCATATGTTCATTAATGAGTATGGTCTTGAATGTTTAGATTTATCTATCAGTTAATTAGGTTAATACACCACTGCCCCTCTCAGCATAGAGGGATACATTTGCTTACTCCCAATGGCCTAACTGAGGTGACTTAAAGAGTCAATCTTGCTGTTGCTTTTCTTTAAAACATTAAGAGAGAGAGAAACGAATTGAAATGCATGATTAGGCTGAATAAATCTAGACCATGATGACCGACCCGAGTTGTTGTGCACTGTGTGACTGACTCGGCTTGGCTCGCATGCGAGAAGCAGTTTTAAACCAATTCCAGTTGGGGCATTTTTGTGTACTCCCTTCTCTAATTTGGAAAATGAGATTAGAGACCCTTATCCTTGTCTTCAATCTTGGAGATATTTGAGAGTGTAAGCAGGCACTTACTTGATTTTCGATGTCCATTTCATCCTATTAAATTGATACTTATTTGGACTACTTGATACACATTTGTGCAGCATTGGTTGTCCCTTCTCCTAGCTGTCACCGTGAGCGGTTTGTTGGAGGCCTACACAGCACAACTTGACAATGCCTTCATTCCCCTTGTGTTCTACAGCCTTCTCTGTCTGTGAATACTGATCCTGACCTTGTATATCCAATATATGAAATTTTCGGCTGCAATAGCCAACGTTTTCAGAAAGGCTGTAAATTCTTGTTGTTTGCTTCCTCGAGCACCATTTTTGTATATATAACCAGTCACCTACAGTTTTAATCAGCTTGTGAAACAAGTTGATGCGGAGAACAAAATACTCAGGCTGTGATACAAAGTTGACATGTGCGAAACAGAGCTGCTGAAGGATGAGGTAGATTTACCTTTCCATTGGTTTGACCTCCATTCAGTCTCAATGGGATATTAATGACATTGTAATCCTACCCATAATCTCCTGCGAGTAACAAGAGCGGCTTTTACAGCAGTGACACGTTCTTTGCTGTTGGGGAGCGGGGTGTATGTGTTTGGTCATGGGCCACTGATGTCGGTTTAGGGCTAGAAGCTGGGTACCTGTAATAATGTAGGTCGCCTCATTGTGACCTTTTCAGAGAAGATACACACTACTTACAATTCTTTTTTACGTAATAAGCTGTTGTACAAACTTATATGGCAACAATTTTGAATGGTAGAAAAATAAGAATGAAATGTTCGACAAATTTATTGTGCAATATGATTTTGTGTTAACTTTTTATTTTTTTTTTCGGTAATTGATTTTTGTGTTACTGAAAATTATATATATATATATATATATATATATATAGAGAGAGAGAGAGAGAGAGAGAGCTGTATCTCATGGTTTTTATAAGGAAATCTTTCTGAAATAAATGATTGGCATTTAATCCCACGTAACAAGAATTTTAAGAAGAGATGAGTAGCTAGGCAAAAAAAGATGGAATTATAAATAAATATATTCATGTGAACTTAGGGATAGCACTCATAGACGATAAAGATGAAGGAAAGTCCGCTGAGATAGTTAAGGCATTTACAACAAAGATCAATGACTATCATTAAGAAAGATACGGTACAAATTGAAGGCTCTAAAAGATCAATTAGAGGAAAGCCAAAAAGGATGTAAATTGAGTCAGTGAGAAACAACGTGGGGACTTGCGATACTAACAATGGCCCTATATACTGCAATATGATGGAGTTGGATTTGAGTTCCAATGGCTTTTGACCTATCTTTTTATTTTTTTAGTGAAAGGATCTCCTACACCTAAATTAGTTTGTCCCGTGTCCCCACACCACAGGCTAACACGTGAAGGTTTTTTTAATTTAGTTTTAAATAGGGAGCAAATGTACATTTGAACATTTTTTTTTTTATGGCTTTTAACCCTATAAACCCAATTTTTATCACTCCTGATCTTCTCTGATTGTTAAAGTTCAGTTAACATTTTGCAACTTTTAGTGGTCAACCTGTGGCAAAAAAACCAAGTCAACTTCACCTTCACCTTCACCTTCACCTTCACCTCTGTTTATTTTTTTTGCCACGTGTCAACCACCGAAATTTGCATAACGTTAACTGGAACTTTAACAATCTGAAGAGGATCGCGTGGGCACTTTTATGGGTACCTATTTTTTTCATTTGAAAATTGTTTTCACAGTTTTAACCGTATACACCTCACCTTTTGTGTGTGGGGACACAAATTGGGTGCAACAGATCCTTTCCCTGTTTTTTTATCCCTTCCCGAGCCTAAGTGGCATCTTTAACCTGATAAGGTAACAGGTCAGGGCAGGCTGAGGGTTTAGCTAACCTATTATACCAGTTGATCGATCTGACCTAAACTGACTCATTGCCATAGGATCCACCATTCAATGGATCCCATCCAGCCCTTTTGGATTGATGATCCTTACACTTTAATAATATATTTTGTCTTTTTTTTTAGAGGGTCACTCTGATAATCTCGTCCATCTTAGCAGGTAATTATACATGTTTCAAGGGCTTTAGAGAAGCCAGACCTGAGCTCAAATTTCTGATTCTTGAGGCAACGCCTAGTCCCAAGCGCAGCTCATTTAGCTAAATCAGCCTAAGCCAAAATAGCGTAGGCTCAACTCGGTTTTAACTCTGCTCCCTTAGGTATTATATTATATTCCATATAATTTGTATAATTTAAATATATACTATTTTTATAAAGTAACTATATATTAAATTAAACCTTAAAACCTTAAAAGCATAAATTATTATATTTTATGTTAATAACTTTGGAGCATGTACATAGTGGGCTTACAAATTTAAGGTTTGAAAGGGGGTCGATATTGAAACCTGGCTATGATGAGCCAACCTGAGCCACTCACAAGCCTGAGCAGAGTTAAGCAAAGCTCTCTGCTCAGGTCGTTGATAGCCCCTTTTATAACAAAGACATGGATATTGCTTGCTGGGCACCGTTGAGGAGCATTTTCAACTCAATCCTTTATAAGAATAATCTCTTAACAAATGATTTTAACAGGAAGAGGATCCTCAGACATGGGAAAATTTGGCACACAAGTACATAACTCATTGCACGTTCTAAAGACTGGTAGGCCATTTAGTCCGCCAGTTCCCTAGGACATCATACTGGAAATGCGTAATGCATCTATCGAAGTTTCAACCAAGCATGAACGAAGATCATTAGCCCAGGATTCATCTGTTACTTTCCTAATGCACCTAAATTTTGTTTAAAATTATGGCTACATGCATGCATTAACTCCTTCACATAAATGTACCAAACACTGAAAATTAGGTATTTGTATGAATTTTCATGCCTTTCTGTACAAGTGAATCGGATTCTTGATCAGGGAAATAACTAACTGCAAACCTGTAATCAACTTGGCTTGCACCAGCCACTCCTTGGCTTGTTGATCAGCTCATTTAGGAGACAGAAAATCTATCTTCTCCAGCCGTCAATCCCCTACAAGAAAGATCTCATGCTTCTCGAGCTCATATGAGAGGTCCAGATATGTTGTATCAACTTCCAGATTGGTTAAAATTTCAACCTTCACCAGATTTATAATCTGAAAACAATGAAGTTGCTCAAGCTTCACCTGTTGACGGTTCTTTCTTGTCTAAGCCAAAGAATGGGCAGTTCTGAAATGCATCCAGACTGCTGGCTATCAAACGGTGCAACCCACTGAGGCTAATACTGTCCCCAATAATAAGATCTTGGCTGCGGTATCTAGATGAAGGTATATCCAAATCTAATGGTCCCAAAGAGTCTGGCTGCAGCAAGTAACATGTCATAAAGATAATCAAATTATTATCCTTAAAATCCAACTGTAAGAATAAAACAGGGTCAGACTTTCAAGTAAAGGCTCAAGTACCCAATATATATCTGTCAGCATGCACACATCCTTTTGAGAGTTGTCTGGGCTGAGAGCCTTTGCAAAGTTGTCTGGGCCATGTGTGATGCGCTGGCAGTTCTCTATCAGGTTTCCTTTGCAAGGGATATCATCCAATTGCTGTGCTTCAGGCAACTCCTACAGGAAATGTCATGTTACATTTCACCATGTGACCATCAATTCTATCAATCAGTAACAGAATGTTTAAAAGGGATGTTACAGGAAGAAAAACCTCAACCAATCCCCCAAAACTCATTGAAGTTGCAATCTGTTCACAAGCCCCTGAAGAAGCACCTCCAGATGGGCTTGGAGCCTCACGCTTTAAAGCTGAAATCTTTTGAAATGAGAAGGCATCGCATGTTTCGTCAGCATCCAAGATGGATGATGAATGGGACACCTGAGCCGATAATAGGCCCGGTCTTTCTAGATGATCAGTTATATGAGCAGCAATGGCAGCATCAAATGAATCACAACTGAATGGAATCTGATGAAGATACTGAGAGCTTCCCTCGGCAGGTGGATTGATACAGTTGGTGTCCATGGCACAAGACGCTTCAGAAAGTAGGTCTCCAATGCTTATGTTGGTTAGGCTATCAGCCCACTCCCCAGCTGACACTGCGGTATTGTTGCTCTCTCTTGGATTATCCTAGAAACAGAGGAAACAAAAAATTTAAAAGATATATATTGTGGATGAGAAAATGATAAATTTGTCATGCCAAACCTATTCTGTCCATTAAAAAATATATATTGTTAATTTATGCTTTCTAAATTTTTTAACTTAATTGCCTACCCTACTAGAAACAAGAAAAAATTCTTGCAAGAGTAACAAATTATAGGCATCGTGAGATACGGCAGAAACATACCAAATCTTCCAATCGCCTCCTAATAGTTTCATTTCCAATTTCCTTTCTAAGCCATGATGCATTAAATGATGGCACCTGAAAATTGTTCTCAAGCCCCTTGACAGCGTGCCCAATCATATCCTCAGATAAATCAGTACATGAAGTTAGAAGAGAAGTGCTCTCTTTCATTGGGATTAGTTGATCCCTAGAGCACTCTGGAAGTTGCTCAGATTGGTGATGGGTAAGAGTCGGAAGTATTGGTGTTGCATCCACATCCTGGTCCTTTCTATTAGAGATGTTCACACTTGTAAGCTCTTCCTGGATATGGAGGGAAGTTGAAGGTGATTGAATGGCCACTGATTTAAGCTCTGTACTAGAGAACCAACCATACCTTGAAAAAGAAATTGGCAATCAGTAAGCCACATTATTTACTCAGTTATTTGGGTACGAAAATATGAAAGCATTTCCTTGTAGCAGGAAAAGAACTAAAAGAAACCTCAAGCGAAAAACTGGTGGGCTTCCAATGATTGCATATACATCTGCCGCACTGGCATTAGTGTCCTGCGTCCATCTCTGATTATCCACTAGGTTTTCCCTTTGAACACTGTAAGGGAAAAGAATAAGCTTCCCTGATGCTATACTTGAATTTCCCCACTTGCGATTGAGATGTTCCACAACTGATGCTATCTTCTTCCGAGCACTTAGAGTGAGCTCCAAGTGTGGATTATGTTCATCCTACAACAAAAACAAAGACATGTCATTATTGTCTTAAATGTCCTCATCATAGTTATGTCTAGTTTTGTTGCTTCTACTTTTACCTTTTCCAAGGCTCTTCGAGTACCTTCATCAATTGGGAACAACTGGAGCTTGAGCTTCATAGATGCTTGTGCACTGGTCTCTTTAACCTGATGTTGTGAACATGTTGACACGGGCAACAAAGGCAGAATTCTTACAACAGAATCAATGTCCTTGTTCCCTGGGAAAGGTAGACAGAACAGAATCATGTGGCGGCAATAAATCTAAAATTTTAGTTCCACCTTCATTTCCTTTCAAGAACTTACCATTGGGAGTCACTCCTAGCCTAGGAAATGACTCGTCAAAGGTTTCTTGGTTAGAGAATGCCTTATTAGTAGTAGTTGTTCGCTCCAAATGCTCAGCAGCATCCGCAACCAAGGAAACCCCAGCAATTGCAGCCTTTTCCCATCTTTTGCGTGCAGCAGATGAGGCAGCACCTATTATACATCCAGCATAAAAAATTCAAACCAAAATGGGTTGCTGTGGTACTAAGACATACCAAACAACTAGTGCAGGATAATTGGTATCCTAGTGTTTTGAGAATCAGATATTGTTTCTAAAAAAAAAGCATGATCATTAATAAGCTGAAAGAGGAAAGGCTGACTTCGGTGGCAAACAGTAGTCCATAGTTATAGCATTTATTGCTTTTGTTTGAATGAATTCTTAATCTTATATAAAATAAAATAAAAATTATTGCAAAGATGGCAAACAAAGATTGCAAATATCCATGGATTCAGTAGTACGATAACAAAACTTGAAAAACACTCTCCACAACATGATTTTAAACTTCAAAATAGAGACCGACTGATGAGGACATTGGGTTCAGGCGCGAGTTCTAGGTCTATCAGAGGAGGTGCAAGAGGGATACAACCATGCTTTGGTTTCATTAGTATTGTACTTTTTATTTATTATTTTGTCACATGTTGGTGAGGGTATTTTAGTCCTTAGGTGTTATTTAGGGGTATTTTCGTTAATAATTGTAGTTGTGGGCTATTTTAGTCATGAGAATCGTAGAGAGGGGCTATTTTGGTTCAATTTATATTTTGTAGCAAAGCCCTAGCCGTGGGACTCTATTTATATAGCCCACAACCAGCTAATAAAGTCACAATATTTTTGAATTTGAAGCCAATGACTTGTTCTTCTTCAACTTCCTTGTGTTTGCATAATAGAGACCCAAACCCCTGAAATCGGACTAGGTCCCCCACCTAGTTTAACACTAGTGGTAGAGGCCACTCCCTCTCCTTGGGTTAAAGGACTTCTTCCCCATTCTCTTTTCATATTTCTTTTTATTTTATTGAGTTTTAGTTGTCAGAAAGTTGATGTCATTGCAAAGGATTCATCATTACCTTCTCAAATGTAAGGATTTGACAAAACCTGCACTTCTAAAAGGTAAGCAAGGCCTGGACGATTCAACTAGAAGCATCCAAGCACCAAGAATTTCACCGGTGAAGGAACTGCATCACTTTCCCATTTCTAGGAGTGAAACAGAGTTTTAAGCCTATGGTGGAAAATTGAATAATAGCATCAGGCCATCGAAGATTTGATCAATCCATCACCTCTGGGGCCTTCAAGACACTTAGGCAATCCCCTCTTTGTGTTTAATCTGCAGCAAAGGCATCTAGTAAATAACTCCATCTGAGTTTATCCTAACTAGGTGTGATTCAGTGCTGCAAGGTCATTTTGGAAGATCAACTCCAAGTCATTCACAGCAAGGATTTGGTTCGATTGGGACTTTCCAAGGCATCACAAACCCTTGGACGACCCACCCTAGATAGCTATTCCACTTTCATGTGTTGATTTGAATGAGCTCTTGACACTGGAATCAGCTACAGGTGTGAATACTGCCTTAGCAGGGTCTACTCGAGTTTGCCTATATCTCCCAAACCACAGCTGCTTTGAAAGTGAGACTCTCTAGAGTCATCAAAACTCCTAAATGATCTTATTTGGGCCTCCCTTACGTTTTCTTTTAAAATCTTGAAGAAGCTATAACCTGACAACCTCTTCCCAGGTGTGAACACAAACAAAAAAGTGTCTATACGAGATTGCCCCCCAACACCAAAATATAAGAGTTGCATTCGAATGGACTCTTCCTAGGTATAATAAACTCCTAGACGACCCTAGTGGGTAGGTCCCACCTCAAAAAAAAATTCACAACCTTAAAATATCGAGCATGTTTTCCTAGGGCTGGCAGCACTGTTTCTAAGAGTCGAAAATTTTGAAATTTTTTGGAAAATCCCAAAGTCCAATCCTATGGCCATGGTTATTGTTCTCAACCTCTCTTAACATCATCAATGAGGCATTCTACATCAGATTCAGGTAATGGTTAGTTTATTTTGGCTCTCTTTTCAAAACCCCTAAAATTAGAAACTTTTGGCATAAGGCCTGAACCTGGGTTTTCCTTTTCCTGGCCTAAACTGATCATCCATAAATTCTCAGTATTGATGAAAAATATCCTAGAATTCATTTTTATCTATTCATACATTCTCTAAGGTTATCCAAGTTGCTTCCCTTGACCTCAGCCTAAGTTAGACTCTTTGGGGAATTTTTCAGTCAATATTTTGGCCTAAGCCTAAACCTAATTTTTTTTATTTTCCCCCAAAATAACTGAATAAAATAAATATCACAATTAGGTCTTTGATTGTTTACTAATTTTGTAATTCTTAATTCCTTTATTGCATATGAACCTAATTTAAAGAATTGTCTGAATTAGCATGTGAACTTGCGAATAGGAATCTTGGTTATTTTTCTTTATTACTTTAGCAATTTTATTCTCATCTCCTGAGCACACACTCACTATCCTACATGCATGCAACATCACCGATATTTGGCTCGGATTAGCAAACCCACATTGGTTTGGTCCAATGTGGATCAATAAAGCTTATATAGGCCATATCGGGCAATCCCTATGGGATTGCATTGGATCAGTCTTAGTCAATCCCGATGCAGATTGGGTGATCCAGATTGGGACCGGCCACTAGGGGTGTCAACGAGCCAAGCTGAGCCAAGTTTCGCTAACTCGGCTCGGGCTCGTCTTCATGGCTCATGACGAGTCTAAGTTGCCAATTAGGCTCGGGTCGGGCTCATAAAGATAGGCTCAGGCTCAGCTCACCAAAAGTCATTATTAAAGAAAAAAGGCCAACAGCTTAATAGCCCAATTTGTCTTGTTTGAACATTACTCTTGTCATAATATATAATATATAAAATCATTATACATATATACATATTAATTATTTATTATTATAAGGTTCTTAACCAAACCAAGCTTTTAATGAGCTGAGCTTAGTGAAGCTTGGCTCTGTGAGCTTAAAACAAGTCTCAAGCTCAGCTCATTGACAGCGCTACTGGTCAGGTTTTAAAATCATGATTCACAATCTACGTAAAAACCATGAAAGCTTACTAGATATCCAATTACCACTTCTAGGTAATATTCTGTCAGCAATTACTATTACCATGATACAGGTGATTTAAAGAGATTAACTCTAAACTGCATTCCCCTCCTTGCTTCAGACAAAGGTTTCATCATGTCTAAACTGAAATTTCAAGCAAACCATGGAATACAAAACATACATATGCTTTAAATATAAAAGACATCTAAAAAAAAAAAAGAGGAAAAACATTCATAGTAGAAAAAAGAAAGGAGAAGAAGAATGCAGCACACCACTGGTTTAAAGGCATTCGTACTATAAACAAAAAAGTAAGATTTTTGTTTTCAAATAAAACTCATCTTTAGAATTGACTCTGAAAGAAAAACAAGAAGAAGATGGAAAGCACAGATCTGGCAAAGGTGGTAGAGTTTCCTTAACTGCTACATGTTGCAACATCAGTGCAGGGGAGGGGATGGCATAGCCATGTCCCCAGTGGATGACGCAGTCATTTCCCTTAAAACGATGAACAACTGTCTTATAAAAAAAATCATCTGACAACCGTTGCATTGAAGATTGCAGTAAGAAAGACAAAGGCGGAAAGCAAAATGGAGGATAACAATTGTTATCAAAATGATTTGAAACCTCATTCACCTCATAATGAAGGATAACAATGTCAATGAAGTTAAGACATGAATTTTGAATTCAATGCATATTCAGACTCAACCAAAGCATCACATTTTCTTCTTCTAGAAAGAATATAATACCACCTATCTAAAGGTACATATTTCATAGTCCCTACCACCAAGACGAAATGATTGACCTCTGCCAGGGTTCAACCTGATTTCTTAAAGGTTGCACTGAAGAATATGTGGCCATGAAAAAGGGAATAAGTGGAACAGAATTGATCGGGTGGCAGTCTGGGAAACACTGGACATTAGCTCCATCAAACATAATATTCCATCCTAGAAAATAGAAGATCAAGACAATTGCATTCAAAACTGATTTCAAACCTCATTCACCTGATAATGGATGTGGACGATGTCAACAAGGTGAAAAGTATTTTTTTGAATCCAAAACCTCTTTAGGTACAAGCCACAGCCTCATAGATTCTAGTTGAAGAATATAACATCAACAATAGGCATAGATTTCACAGTCCCACCACCAAGAAGCAAACTCCTGACAAGGTTCAACTTGATTCGAGAATACATTGGTTTTCTGGATTCCACCATTTGCATCTCATATTACAAGCCATACCCCCCCCCCCACAAAAAAATAATAATAATAATAATAATAATAATAATAATAATAAAATAAAAAGAAGAAGAAGAAAATATCAGAAAGAGTGCACAGAACCATGCCCTTGTAGACATCGAATAAAATTAGTGGAAACCAAGAAAAAAATGGTTATATAACCACCTCATCAAAATTCTAATTTTATCCTGGATTCTGCAAAAGTTCACTTAGTATGCTAGACTCAGTAAATCTATGCATCCTATAAGATTCATCTACTGTCTGGAGCAAATATGAAGACAATGAAGAGCCTTGGCCACGATGCATGAAATCACTGATGACAGCCTCACAAATGTTGTAAATAATTTAGGACTTTCTATGCCGAGCTGGATATTTTGTGTAGATATACTCATAGAAGTGCCGATGAAGGGGTCAAAGAAGAATTGTTTAGGCACTCTATGTACATTGGAAGTAATGTTTGGCTTCCCTTTCCTTTAAATTAAATCCATTAACATTATGTTAACACATACTATAAATCATTAATTGATTTGTCAAAAAGAATTATCATCACTTTAAAAAAGTAAGAGAAAACTAACTTCCAAGGAGGTAATTAAAAAAAAAAAACTAAGTGCAATAACAGATACCAAGAATATGGCACAATTTATTTTCTTATTGTAGAATACCTGTTTTCCGTCGTTGCCTTCTCAAAGTAGACGAGTTATCTTTGTTGTTGCTCCGACTAATGCCCATATACACATTGCGCTTCAACGAAGACCCTTTTCCAGATCCTACTTTTTGAACATTTTGGCTATCAACAATGACAAGATTAACTGAGCATGTATCCTGTCCTGATGCTTTACTGTGAAATGGGACAGTTGTTGGAGAGGCAGGTAAACAATTTTCTCCCAGGGAAGGTCGTTTCCTAATGTTCTTTTTGCGATCCTTCAAGAGTTGGTGTTCCTTCATGGCAAAGTAAATTGATTAATCCAGACATGCAAAAGAGATCAAATTTCGAATAAAAAAAAGTAAGCAAGGAAGAAATATAGATATTCCAAACTAACCAAAGCCTCTATAAATATCTTAAACCTTCGAGGCTTTAAATGAAGCTTTGAGGCTTTACAGCTATACTTTTCCAGCAAAGACCACCTGCAACGCCATTGGAAACATACGGATGTAATTCCTTACCAGTTGAAGTTACGCCATAACAAAACAGATTATATCTTGAACTGAAAAGTGACACTAAATTATGAACAGATAGAAATACAAAAATAGCAGTTTTTTAATGAGTATAAAAATAATAATAAACAACCCAAGCATCATGTTACTTCAATAAAAGCAGTCTGAAGTATAATAACATAAAATGACAAAAACAAGGACAGCTAAAACCAAAGCTAAAGAAGTGTCAACCAAAAAATTTGTTCAGTCCTTTAATAGCTAAATTAAAGATCATGCATTTTCCTTCCAAAAACTCCGCCAATGTTTGTATCTTCAAACATTGCCGGTCCCAAGCCCGGATAAAGGAGGAGGGTGGCGTCAAGTTGAGAGCCGGCCTTAATAAACTACTCAAAC
>JAOXJP010119293.1:0-13896 GCA_025762735.1 Platanus orientalis | reverse complement strand
AGATTGGATTGGGAGAGTAGTAGTATTGTGCTTGAGGCGAATTGATAGATTTTAGCTCATTTCCCCCAAGGTATAGGGGGGGGGGGGCATTTTCATCCAAGAAACTTCATAAACTGCTTCGTTTCACCAGTGTAGACTTCAATGGCTCGACTTCAATGCTTAAGATTGAATTAATTCAGCATCGTATTTTCAAGTAAATGGTTAGAAGATAAGGGTCATAATTTCCTTTTCTTTTTCCTTTTTTTTTTTTTTTTTTTTGTTTTTGTTTTTTATTTTTGACAGTAAATTGCTGAAATAATTAATTAAATCATGCCATGTGCATAACTGATTACAAAAAAATACGTTTCCTTAACTAATCCAATAACCTCTCCTAATGCAAGTCTCTAAAATTACTTGTTTTATTCACATGACGTAATTTAAATGAATATTTCAGTATCTTGCTAAAATTCCAATTTCAGCAATTCCAAACTCCGGGGGAGTGGGGAGGAATTCTTTAAACATTCATAACCCTTTAATAAAGTCCATGGTTGTTGCAACCAAAGCTCAAACCCAACCCAAGACCTAATAAGGTCATAAAAAATTAGTTTTTTTTCTCTTGTTGCTGCTTGCTTTGCTTTTTCCTAATAAAATTGCAATCTTTCAAAAAACATAGGGGCACAAAGAACAGGTCAACCATTTAACCCACCACATTGCCATCCCTAATTTTATCCAATGAGGTCCATCTTGTGGCCGTCTTTCGTGGGCAATTTTAAAGTAAATTATTATAATTTAATGATGATGACGTAAGGTTATTGCTTGGGTAAGAGTTCAAGATTACAAAGTAGAGTATTGGGAAACTTGCAGTCAATACAATGGCTCACCTACCAGATGGATGGTCTAGATCACACTTGTCATTCCCTGTGATGAAAGAAGGGTCGTTCATGTAGCAAATGATCACAAAGGCTTTTCCCTAATTATGATTCATCAATGATAAAGTAGGGATAGTAATCTTGAATTTCAACTTTCAAAGTTCAAAAAACTTGTCTTTCCATGAGAAAGGTCTTGGGCTCAAATCACAACAGTAGCATTTCACAAGTGATTGTGTGACATCTGCCCTGTTGCCTGTGGTGTGGATCCCACATTATGATAATCCAACTGGTCTTTTATTCATGGCGGCTGTCAAGGTTTTGAAAATAAGAAGTCTCACTCTCCCCCCACTCATGACGGCACATGAGGGATCGCTTCCTCCTCCTTTTTTTCAGTTTCTTAATATTGTGTGTTTTGTCGGTGGCCAATTCATCTTCACTGAACCAAAAGATTATACATTAATCCAATAGTAATACCACCACAGAAAACAAGATAATCTTTGCACTATCTTCAACCTTTTTATCCTTCTTCTGACAACCAAACAAATGCCATAGAGACAAGCTTCTTCTTATTGGAAATATTAGTAGCAATTGTTATTTACTACATTTTTTTGACAGTAGAAACAAGCTTGCCAAGTTAAAAGACACACACTACAAAAATTAAAAAAGGATATCTTATGCTGGTGAGTGTCAATGTCATTATATAAACAAATGGCGTGTTATTAGAATATTTGATTTAGGTTTTAGTATAAAATACAAAAGTAGTGTGTGAGGTCGTCGCTTGGCTGTTGTCACTAGGCTAGGGCACTCACCACCCTCAATCACGGATATGTTTGGTGTTTTATTATCGTCATCGAGTTGACGGAATGTGCCTTATGTAAGTCAATTGTGAAATCTTTGGTGGTTTGCTTGGGGCCCTTTCTGTCCTCCCCTTTCTTAGTGAGAGATATTCCCCCTTACTTGGTATCTTTATCTTCTATCCTAGGGTTATTTTGTATCCATACACACACACTTCTACTTCTAGATGGTGAGGAAACAAGGGGAGAGCTCTCTAAAAAGTCCACATAGATTAGTAGATGGTTGTGAGACCTTGATTAGTTTTTGGCATATGCAATACCCAAAGGGGACCCAATGAAACGTGGGTCTTTTAAGTATCCCATTTGTGTGGACTACATGGATACACCAATAACCAATTATTGACTGCGTTTGAAGCAAATGGACAACTAAATTACATAATCACTTTTAGTTGTAACAGGGAGCAAGATGAGGGCTTTAGATAATTTGTCTTAGAGGAGATTAAAAAAATAAAAACAAAAAACACAAAAAAAAAATACTCACACGCATACACACATGCACACGCGCATGCGCGCACACACACACACACACACACACACACATTACATTTATATTTCAAATTAAAGTTGCAGGGCTTTAGACATTGTGTCTGGCATGAATAGGTAAGAACCCTCTTCTTCAATGCTAGGTACTTTACCACTTTACCACCTCCTTTATGGATGGTTACTGAGCGGATGATGAATGAGCTATTATAATCTTTCCTTCTCTCTCATTGATTTTTTTTTGGTAAAGATCGCTCTCATTGATGTTACTGCTGACATGATCTGTTCCCTTATATTAACGGAGAGTAAACTTTTTGATATGAAGGTCTACTTTCTTGGTTGTGCACCATTGTCTATATCGAACCCTTTCCTTGACTTTTTTTTTTTTTTAACTTTTATTTTATTTTATGGTGAGAGAGAGAGAGAGAGAGAGAGAGAGAGAGAGAACCCTTAGCTGACAACGATTGGACCATTTTGTTTCTCCGGCTTTCTATATCGTGTATATTTCTCAACGCTTCAACTCTCAACCCAATTTTATCTTTCCTTATTATACCAACATTTTCTGTCTGCAAACACACTAATATTAGGAAATTCTCTCTGCTTGTCCTCACTGCGTCATAGAGGAGAGGGGAGGGGGGGGGGGTTCAAATCCAAAAAGAAGAACCATTACAACGGTCACTATAACGGTAATTAACATTCAATAATTGTTGCTATATTGTAAATAACGGCCATAATTTGCTCTGATACCCGTTACAATAGCTGTTACCTCATTATCCTAAGACCATTATAACATAATAATATCATTTCTATTCTTTTATTCAAATAAAAATATAAAGCATCATACTTGTAAATAGCATGCTTCATTCTCTTCGAAGTCTCCCGTGGCTGTTAGTGTCAATCAATAAGTTGGAACAACTTTGTACTTTATCTGCTGGATTATGGGCAGCCATTTTATCTAACAACCATTACTTGTTACACAATATTCATTATAACTCAAAATCAATTGGTGGTTTACAACTACCAATCACATGCTTAATTATGCGTTAAGTAAGAAGCATTAAATACATGGATTGAAATTGCATATGTTAATACGTAAGTTGCAATCTTGGGCCATTTATTTTACTCGAAAATCATAAATAATGTTTACGCAGAAGTCGAGATGACAATAACAACAAGAAGTCAACATAGATGATCAGAAGGGCATATTAAATTGATATCATAATCTCACATTTTAATAGATTGATTTCAGAACTGGTTTCGCCCATGAGCCCAAAAGTCCTAGATTACTATACGAAATCAACTACTGCTTTCAAACTGCTTCAACCAATTCTAACAAATCAAAGTTTCATTCTTACTAAAAAAAATATTTCATAGTTTTCGCCCGCCAAATAATTTTACAAGTTATCAATCAGCACCAAAACAAAACTTTGAACTTAAGTTTAACAACTTTTTGCAAAATCAAAATTTTCGTTTTAGGTGATTAAGTCAGCCCAATCGTTATCTCATTAAGGATTCTAGCTGTATCGCCTTTCAAAAAGTTTGGGAAGCAATGCAATTTGAGGAGGTGCATTTGGTTTCTTAAAGGAAAATTTTTAATGATAACGCAACCATATCAGTTAGCTTGATGGATTGGGTTTTATAGATGTGGAGTTAGTCAATAAGTCCTTAAACTCGAAGCTATGCTGGCGATTTCTGGAAAATTCAGATGTAATATGGGTCCAAGTTATTCAAGCAAAATATTTAAGAAGGCGGAATTTCTAGTTAGAAAAATGTTCAAAGACGGCAACTAGAACACAGTCAAACATTATGAAGTGTAGAGTAATTTTTTCTTTTTAAAAGGCGTTTGTTAGCTGATAGGGAATGGCTTCACCACCAAATTATATCTTGATTCATGGATCCCAAATTTTAAATTACGTATAGAGGTGACTGATTTGAGTTTAGATGGAGTAAATTGTGTTCATGATCTAATTGACTTAGATACTTGACCCTAGAAGGAAGAATACATTAAGAACCATTTTGATACGGTAACTATTGTTACGATTTTGCAAATCCATCTGTCTTAGGATGAGCCAAAAGAGGAGGACATCCTGATTTAAACTAAAACCACGTCAAGTAAATTCTCAACCAAATCAATTTACAAAATCATTTATGACTCAACACGCTCCACTTTAACTTTCATGATGATGAAAATAATTTTTTTTTTACTGTAATCCTGGGAGGGGAACAGTGTCCCACCAAGGATCCTCATATTTATTTGGAGATCCCTTAATTGTACTTTGCCTTTAAAGAGTTCAATGACTAAATTCATATTCAGCTGTAAATCAACTTGTCCTATATACGGCTTTGAGAGAGAGATCATTGATCATATATTTTTTTGAACGTGAACTGACCAAAGTGGTGTGGTTTGGGTCACCTTTAAGACTCATACTAAGAGATTGCTACAAAAACATTTCAAGACTAGATCAAAGATTGGTTGTCATCTCCTCCCACCTTCAAGATATTTTATCAAGGAACAATCATTTTATGGTGTATATGGAAGACTCTGAACAAAATAATTTTTGAACACCAACCGGTATTAGCAGAAACTATTATAGCCAATGTTACGCAGATATCCAACAAGTATAGTACAAATCAAGAGATTTCAAGCCCTAATCCACAAGGTCCAACATGCGATCCGACTGTCCATAATTCTTTCCATTGGATGTCTCCTCCATGTGACACATATGAGATAAATGTTGATGGTGCATCAAGTTCTCAATGTATGGCAACATCTCTAGTTAGGGATTACAGAGGTTCTTTTGTTCAAAGAGAAACAAAAGAACTAAAAGCTTGTAACTCAGAAGAGACAAAAGCAATGTCGTTTTATTTAGGTTTCATGCTAACTAAGGATTATCCATTCCCATGTATATCTTAAAGGTGATAGCTCTCTAATTGTGAAGTTTTTCACAAACAGTTTTGCTCAAGTTCCTTGGGGAATTCGAAACAGACTTCATTGAGCGGTGCTTCAAAATCCCCAAGTGTCCATTTCATATGTTCCTTGAGATTACAAAAAATTAAGAAGCCCGTGCTATTAACGCTATAGCATCTAGGGATCAAATTTCTCTTAAATGAAATGGTACATCTTTCCCTTGACATATATTTTCCATTCTTGTAATGGACATCCGTAATCATGAGGAAATTCAAGTTGAATGTAATTGAGCTAATGCTTTTTACCTAAAAAAAGAGAGTTCTATGGATGGTACCTAAAATATGTAAATGTAAAATCTATGCATATGTTGCAAATGCAATGAACCCACCTTCCAAAGGATATCACCTTGAAGATTTCTGGGTCTAAAAGTTTAACCAATGGGATGATCGTCACCTTTTTATCCATTTTTTTTCATGACGTAGTACTCCTATCTTAAACACAATCTTATAGATCAGATGGTTATGAATGTAGTTGATTTTAAACCTTGGAGATCTCCTAGGTGGTGACCACTAAACTTTGGTACTAACGTTGTAACACCCCACATCCTACTTAAAGGGTAAAATGATAATTTTACTTCATAAGGATATATTTTTAATTTAACATACCTTATATAGACCTTAGAGTGGCTTAAAAACATGTTAGACCAAGCTTGAAGTGTTAGAGTCAAATTGGGCCTTGAACTTGGGCAGTTCGAAAGTCATCCTGATTGCGTAAGTGAGATCATTTTTTGGGTCCACTGACACCAATCTAGATAGAATTAGAGGATGATCCATACCTTGTTAGAAAGCTCTTGAAGTCTAGTTTCCAACCCAATAAACGGCACCTAATTTAGAGTTCTCTATAGAAAGTTATGTCTGATCTCCCGTAGAGTATTTTTGTTGAAAAAAATCTGGGGGGTTTCAGGTTGCGCAAGCCGGTCGCCTGCAACATCCCTTGGGCAACCGAGATGGGGTACCTGGGGTGACTGCCAATGCCCAGAAATGAAAATTAAGTAGGGGATTTCTCCCCCACACAATTGAAACATTTTTAAAAGAGTAGTCTGAAATCGAAAAATGTATTTAACCAATTTTTACACCCATATAAGGTTAGAATACACTTAAGAAAGGAAGAGTTAGAGAGGTTAGAGAGCTTAGAAAAAAAATGGGGTTTCTTCTCTAATTGGGCAAGTTTCAAATCCAACTATGAAAAATTTGGTAGAATAGCTTCATTTCTTCCTAGATCTTCTTAGTTTCATCATTCTAATGTTAGTTTTACATCATTTTACATAGGATAGAAGGAAATGAAATGAGGTTCTTCTTTAAGATTTCATTGAAAAGTAGAAGAAGAAGCTTATAGTAAATAGTTACATAAAACTTACTCAATTTTTGTTTGTTTTAGATTCTTAGAAGTTTTGTAATGGTAAAATCTTGATGCTATGAATGTTTTCTCATATATTTGTGAAGCCCTTTACTAGGACCTTAGAAACCCCAAATTCTTGTGGTGATTTGTGATGATATTTTGTCATATTATGCTACGATCTTAGAAATCTTTAATTTAATTTGTAAAAAAAATGATTTTTCATTATATATTGTTGAAACTCAAAAAGTGTGTGCGAATGTGAAATATATTTCTCACTCACCACACAAATCATGGAGAATGAAAATTTGGATTCTCATTCAGAATAAAAGGATTTCAGTTATTCACTTTTGCCCCAAAAGTGTACGTGAATGAATTGTTTACACTCATGCATTGTGAAAACCAGAAACTGAAAACCGGTCTTATCTCTTCCTGTGTTGGTTATTTTGGATTGCCACGACTCTTATGAGTCCCTTAACTGCCCAGAAGATGGAAGAAGGTGGATTTTCGCATAGAATAATCACCTAAATCTTTGGGACAAGATTTAAAGAATGTCATTCCAATAGAAACAATATGAAAGAGATATAGTTCTTCTCAAATGAGGACTCTTCTCTAAACTCATTTTTGTGGCCTATAAATACCTACATACACAGAGATAGAGGGGAAGTACACAAGAGATACGAGGAAGAATAAGGGAGAAAGTTGAAGAAGTGAAGGTTCATTGCAAGGCAAGCTGCGTTTGTCTCTTGAAGTTCTGCAAGCTACATCTCTTCCAAAAGAGGAGGGAGTATGTCCATTACACTTTTGCAACCTCTTCAAGGAAGATATCATATGAAGCTTAAAGATGAATCAAGTTTCAGATAGATAAATTTGTTGATGAATGAAAAAGTGTAATCCATATACATATATTTGAAAGAGCATCTCTACTTTCCCCTTCTTCTTCTCTTTTACATAATTGTAACTCTATTTTATGATACATGACTTAAAGATAATTAGAGGTTGGATGTGCTAAATAGCTATAATTAACAAGTTTATCAAACTTGGAGTTTTAGCCCCCCCACTCATAAAAATAATAAACTAGTCTTTAAAATGGCTAGGTAATTTATCCAATGAATTTTGCCTTATACACGACTCAAAATTTGGTGTTACAAATTTCTAGTACGCCTGGTGGGACTAAACTTTCCTCTAATCTCTCTTTAAGTTCCTTTTATTAATGGTTGTTTTATGCCTTGATAGGTACCTCAATAGAGTTACAACTGTGAAAACCTCCACTGGTTTGCCACAAGTTATAAGGAAAACGTGGGTTGAGGCTTTGGTCTCCCCATTGCCATCCATCCACACGGTTGAGGCTTCGATTTCCCAAAACCAGCCTATGGTTGAAGCTTCGGTCTCCCAACATAAGGTTGAGGCTTCGATCTCCCTTACTTCACCAGGGGTTAAGGCATTAGTCTCCCCCAAGGTTGTGGCAGCACTGTTTATCTCAGCCAAAAAGGATAAATTTAACCCTAAATCAAGGGGATATGCCCCCCAAATCATTTCAAATAAGTTAAGGAAATAATGAATACCTAAATCTGAACCAAACAAATAGTCAAAAGACATTGAAGCCTCTGAAAAAGACAGATTGTTGTCTTGGGCAAGGGCCCATAATTTTATTTGCCACAACAAAAGTGCAAGAATGAACATATACATTTACATTTGCCAGGATCTGATTCCGCGAATGGCATATACAATTCTCATTCGTGTAGCAAAGAAAAGGAGAAAGGCCTGAATGCGTAAGTCTGAAATCAACTACACTCGCCAAGGGGAAGTCCTAGCCAGTGACTCTGCACTACTTGTGCACAGTTTAGTGCAAACACCCGTGGTGAATAAGGATGAAATTTTACATTTACGCACAATAGTGCGCTCCCGAAAGCGAATACATTCGCGCAATATGGTTGCAGTGAATGAATAAGTAAATCCTCATTCTCGCACATCTGTGGGTTTGAGACAAGATTTTCATTGGCCACCTGAGAACCAGGGTTTGACTACAGTCCATATTACTCTCACAGGAGTTCCCACAATGCTCAAGGACCAGATAAAACAACAGATTATCAAACTTGCAAAATAAGAAAAAGGGACCTAAGATAAAGACCCCTAAAACCCAAGAGGACTAGTCACAGAGCAACATGGCCACTTACACCACTCCTATGAGGCGCAATTAGCTAAATAATAAAGCAAGAGTAGAGTTTAGAAACTCAATGCTCTTAACCCGATTTGATCTTCCTAAGGGGGGTAAAGGAAGAAAGCCACTAAAAAGGAGAAAAACTTTGTCCTCTGGATACAAGTAAAAGGCTAGGGCACAAGAGTTCTTTCACATGCAATTAGAAACAGGAGATATGCAAATCAATGCAATGCCACCGTGGGCACACCCACAAAGGAGTAATCCCTCTTTGCCTTCTCAAGCCAAAGACAGCCCAGGCTATGCACCCTATGTTAGCAAAGGTAAGAGATTCGGGCTAGCTCGCTACCCCCAGGCGACAGTAATGTTTGTTTGGACAAAGAAGGATGCTCCAATCAACACCCCTAGGTCTTCCGAGCCACGACCATGAACTTTTAACTCTGCAGGCATGATGACCAGAAGTCAATTAGCGGCAAGTGCTAGGACACTATAGACACCCTCAAGAGGGTTACCAACTGCTAGAGGGTCTTCAGTAGTTTCTCCCGTTATGTTCTACCATGGAGATAGCCTTTATATGACTGCCATAAAGGTTAATGTTACCTCTACCTCATAAGAACATGAGGCGATAGTATCAAGATCAAGGGAAAGTTAAGATCTGCCTATCGATCCCACAACAAATATAGAAAATGTAAATGTTAGGGAGTACCGCTCTGATTCTGAAGAGGAACACATCACGACGGTTGAATGGTGAGCTCAGGTAGAGAGTCGAGATTGTCGCCTGGCTGCTCAGGATGCCGCCATAGCAGAACTAAAAGCCATGATCGAGTAGCTCACACTTGAAAGGCAAGGTATAATCCCATCAAATTCCAATCTCACTACGGCAGAATCAGCAAGACCAACTATCCCTAACCAAGTGCAAAGGGGGTACACTCGTTACACACCCGAGTATGCTTTCGCCACTCTGCCTAAGCCCGCCCTAGCTATAAGTGTTGCGTCCAATATACCCACACCGCAAAGGCCACCTATATAGGGGTTACCACAAGGTCTACATCCACAAGGGACTCACCATGCCCCTCATTATCAGCAAGAGCCGCCTTTACATGGACCGACATCTCCCTGGACATATGGTTATAATGGTTATAATGCGTATACACAACCTCCTTTTATGCCATAGGGACCATATGCGCATCAGGACCCACCCATGATGGACCCTAACTACATGCAGGCAATGATGACCGAGATACTTAATGAGTACAAAGAGCAAGAGAATGTGAGTATATACATTACTGGGAAGCCATACCCTCCGCATGTGGATGCAACACCCTTTCTACTGAAGTTTGTCTAGCCTCACTCAACACATTTAATGGGATACCATTTTCGAAGCAACACATTACTCATTTTGAGTTTTGATGTAGTGCTATCGCCCAACAAGGTGACTTGTTATTAAAATTGTTTGTGCAATCCTTAGATGGGGCGGCTTTCACATGGTACTCAAATTTGAAACCCAAATCTATCTTAGATTGGGATTCAATAAAATGAGCGTTCAAACAACAATTCCATGGCACGTATAGGCCTGTGAAGCTGTATGATCTGACTAACGAAAGGCAACAAGATAATGAGTCAGTTGTGGACTTCATCAACAGATAGAAAAAATGTCTTATGCTTGCGAGATGCACCTCTGGTTAAGACGCTCCTTGAGATGTGTCTGTAGAATATAGCCTTTGAGCTCTCTCTTCATCTAACAACTCAGAAGTACTTTGGGTTCGACGATCTGATATTCAAGGCGTCCACCTTAGAAAAAAAGCTACTAGACCACAAACATGAAAATAGGGGAAAGACGGTGGTTAACAAGATGAAATATGGTTGCTACTAAAAAGTCACCCACTAAGTTGAAAGTCAGACATACCATAGAGATAACTAATCCGACAAAGCAGGAAGCTCCTCCTAGAAGGCCGAACATGAAAGAGTGACAAGAAAAATCCTACACGTTCCATCTTGATGATTTGGAGAGTCTTTTCAAGCAAACAGTTGAATCTTAGGATATTATACTTCCTGAGTTAAAGAGACCGACAAAAGCTGATAAAGTTAATGACCCAAATTATTGCAAGTATCACCGCATTCTAGGGCATACACTACAAGATTTCTTTGTGTTTAAGGACAAGCTTTAAAAACTGATCTACAAGAACATTATAGAATTAGATGCAGATATGAGAGCCACAACCACCAATGTTGTCTTCATTGATGAAAATATGGTCGACTTTATTGACATCCAAAATGGTGGGAACAATGGAGATAACGAGGGCAGTCAGGTGACATTAGAGGGCAAAAATATATGAAAGAGAAGACTTCAGGCGGTATCATAGAAAAAGGAGAAGATTCCTAGAACTACTGACTCCATATCATTGCCCCTGGGGGATGACTTGTCAGAACAACCTCTTTGGGTGCCGGATGCATTAGAAGAGTTCATGCCTAAAGATCCACTCCAATCCTCAATAGCTTCTTGCAATCTGATGTCAATTGTACGTGATGGTAACCCTCGCTCATGGGGAGAACCACATCGGGTACCAAAATCACAATGATCAATAATAGTGATTGATTTGTCACAAAATTCCATAACATACCAAAATCACTCTAAAGGGGTAACTATTCCAATGACAGTCTATAGATATAATGACAGGGTATCTCTATTAAACTAACAGGTACCATACAAGACCCCCCATTACATTACGCTAGGATTATCTGTCTGCTAATGACACCCTAGAAGCACACATACTTTTATAATATACTAGCCAAGTTCAGGAGATGAGCTTTCCCTTGTCATCGTGTAGTCTATTTCGAGGCATTTTCACTCGGCTTCGAGGTCCCGTTGTTTGCCACCTTCTCAAATGAAGACTATCAATATTCGCGACGTCATGTGTTTAAGTTCATGATATCATGTAGAGAGGTAATGCACAATGACAATATGCTACTGCGATTATTTCCACTCTTCTTGGACGGTCCACCATTGGATTGGTACATGGACCTAGTGTCACAAAGTATACCTTCTTCGGGCCATCTAATAGAAATGTTTATCCACGAGTTTATGAGACCGGACATTGAGCCTTACGATCCTTGGAATATGGATCCCCTAAGATAACCTCCTCAATAACAAACATACAAAGAATTTGATGGTGCTCCTGATCAAATCATTGCTCAGTTGTTAGATGTCTGACGGTTTGAAAAAACAAGGCAACCTATCAGACACGAGGTATACCTTACCTAATTCCCAGAAGATTATCAACTTTCTTCGCTCACACTATATACAGGTAATGGGGATCCCCATTTTCATGCCAATCATTTCCTGCAAGAAGCGGGTTTACCAACCACTGCCCACGATCTATTGGTACTACTCTTCCTGGTTTCTTTGGACTCACATGCTTTTGATTAGTACTTGACACTACCATCATGCAATGTTTTTTCATGGCCGATGCTCATTGATCGTTTCTATCGTCGACAAAGAACATATAGACATGACCTCCAATATATATAGAGCGTGGTGCGGTTCCTACCTCAAGACCAATGGGATGTTGATATGGATGCCAGTGACTCCTTAACTTCAGCTGGCGAAGATGACAATGCCCCAAACCTATGGTAGACCTAACGTTGTGATTTAACCTTGTAAAACATGCCACCCTTGGTCACTGACTCAGATGACTCTAGCGATGATAAGGCTAACTTCGCCTTCGCATCTTAAGACCTCTCTGGGAATGAAATGTCTGATAACTCACAAATTGAGACTTACAATGTTACCAAACTTAAAATCAGTACCCCGATGAAGGGACGCCAACCACATCCCCAACATGTCAATCAAGTCAAGTTGTGGTCCGAAAAGCAAATTTTGCCCCGAGCGCCCACAACCAATCAACAAGTTGATACAATGAAAAAGAGGGCTATGAAAGCCGAGCACAACAAGGCCATCAAAAAGATGGATAATCATGTTTTTGTATGACGTAATGGCACACCTCAAGAAGATTTTGTCATTACTAACAGTTTATGATGCTTTCTGTATGTCACTAGAACTCCGAGCGTCCATGATCTATGCATTAACCCATCTTGACGAGTTTGCCACAAATGATGAGATTGCGAGGGCTTCTTAGCAAACCGCAACACGAGAAGGATTATGTATGCCCATAGTCACTTTTGAAGATAATAATCGGTATTCCGATGATCTTGGTCATAATTGACCTTTTTTCATCACCGGTTCTATTGATAATCAACCTGTGTCTAGAGTAATGATAGATGACGGCTCAACAATTAACATACTTTCGCTCAAAACACTAGACTACCTAGGAGTATATTTATCTCAACTCAGGTCTAGCACACTCGTCATCTAGGGTTTCAATCAGAATGAGCAACGTCTGCTCGGGTACATTAGCCTAAGGACAAAGTTTGGTCACATAGATGATTGGATGCCTTTTTATGTGATCGATGTAGATATTGCTTACAACGCCCTCATCGGATGGCCATGGATGCATAAATTCTAAGTGGTTCCCTCAACGTATCATCAGTGCATCAAGTACCCCTGGCAAGATACTCAGGGCACCATAATAGTTGATAATAATCCATTCCAAATGGTGGATGCTTATTTCACTGATGCCATATATTACCAAAAGGTTGATCCTCAGACAACTATACACAATGCGTTGGGGAAGAACAATGAAAGTGGCCTCAAACCTTGAAAGCTTAAGGTAAAGCATGGTGCCAAAGTTGCCAAGGATAAAACCCCGTTGCTACCAGATTCAGTGGCATAAAATTTTGTCCTCCCCTTATCACATATGTCAGGAGCACTGGTTGATCCTTATCGGACGCCTTCCATTTTTCTACCTGAAGGTCCAATCCGGTCTACCATCCACCCAGATACCATATTAAAGAGAGAACTCAAAGACCTAGGTAGCCTATTGCCACATATGAAGTTGATTCCTCAGCTACTCCAAAACGTCGACTTTGACCAACAAAGGAGGTGGAAGGATTCCTACAAGGGCAAGGAGGTCCTAACACAACAGTTCAAGCGTTTAGTCATTCATTTAAAAAATAAAGACGACACAAGAGGGTTGGCCAAGAACCCCATAAAATTAAAAGTGTCTTCACATGCAATAACGACATATGGAATTGACCTGTTCGAAGACGCTCCCTTTGAGTGCTTGTTTTCAGAAACACAATCGCTGCCTTTTGAAGATTTTATCATGGGATCGGTGATGCCTACCCCTCCGAAAC
>JAOXJP010119282.1:0-13896 GCA_025762735.1 Platanus orientalis | reverse complement strand
AATGAATGAATAACCATGAAGAAATCGTAAAAGTAAAAAAGAAGTAGCACATTATGTGTGAAAACTCACTCAAAATCTTATAAATCTAGACATCAAGTGAAGAAAACTTGTCAAACTTTAAAGATGAAACATATCAAGTGATGGGGACTGAGATTCCATCCAAAAAGGAAGAATACCAATGAATAAATATACAATAATCCAAAGGAGTAGCACATTAAGTATGTAAACTCACTAAAATCTCATATATCTAAGGATAAGGTGGTGTGGATTCACCAAAACCTCATAGATTAATAAACAAGAGATGAAGAAACTAAAATATCAGCCAAATAGATGAATAACCATGAAGAAACAGTTGAAGAAATAAGGGGAGTAGCACATCATGTATGAAAACTCACCACAAATCTCATAAACCTAGAAATCAAGTTGTGGAAACTTACCAACTTCATAGATTTAACAATCAAATGGTAGAAGAATCAAAATACTAATCAAAATGAAGATTATCCATGAAGAAACCAGTAGAAGATCAAAGAAGTAGCACACTATATATGAAAACTCACCAAAACTTAGTAAATTCCTTGTTTAAGCTTCAAATCCTTCCAAGACCTCCTTCTCATTTCCTCTATCTTTTGTAAAATGATTAGGTTTAGCATAAATTTGATAATGCAAGAGAATCTAAGAAGAAAACAAGATATCTCAATAGATTTCTAGAGTGAGGAGTGAAACTTACCAAATTGGGAAAAAACTCTCACACTTAGCTTAAGAACTTTTTTTAATCTCCCTAACTATTTTCTTCTTTGTTCTAATGAGGAGAAATTACCTAATTGAGGTGTTAGTATGGTTTTAACTTGCCTATGACGAGATTCCACACATTTGGGGGTCCAATGGGTGAAAACCACGTAAAAAATGGCATAAAACGTAAGATTTTAGCACTTTTCAACGTTTATGGGCATGCTATGATCGATCACAAGATCCGTGATCGATCACGGGTCATCCAGAAAAATCCTGAGAGTTCTGATCCTTCATTGTGATCGATCAGGCCAAAAAACAGGGTTTCGTGAACGGTCAGGCATTTCCCATAAAAATTTTCTACACAGACAGTTCTTAGTAAAATGGTCATAACTTTCGCTATACAACTCTAAATTACAAACCGTTTGATGCATTGAAAAATAGACTCAAAGACCTTTCCAACAAGGTATGGCTTAACCTCTAATTTACTCGGCATAGGTGTCAGTGGGCCTGGGAAGTTACCCTAAATACGAGATCAGGATAACTTTCAAACTTGACAAGTTCATGATCCAACTTGAATCTTACACTTCAAGCTTGGTCCAAATGATTTCTACACCATTCTAAGGTCAGTATAACATATGTGAAATGACACTTTTACCCTTATAGGACAAAATTATAGTTTTACCCTTGAAATACAATGCGGGGTATTACACGAACCACTAGGGGGTTGCTCGGCGAGTTGGTTGGAAGATTGGTTGGACCAAGGTGGTTCACTCAGTCAATTGGCTCAGCCGATCGGAGTCCAAATTCTTCATCATCACAATGGTTTGCAGTAGACTGGATCTCTCACATGCGGTCAGTTTGGTAAGTACATGGATAATCCCAGTAGAGAGCATTTGAATGTTGTAAAGTGGATTCTAAGGTACTTAAAAGGTATGGTGAATTTTGACATTTTATTTGAACAACATAAAGAAATGGAACAGGTTGTAAGCTATGTTGATGCTGATTATGACGGAAACTTCAATAAGAGAAGGTCTACTACAACATGGGATCTTTTTGCTTTTGCAAATGGGCCTATTAGTTGGAAAGCAATGTTACAGCCAACAGTTGCCTTATCCACAATTGAGGTTGAATATATAACAGCCGTTAAGGGTGCCAAGAAGGTTTTGTGGGTGACAGGTTTAGTCACAGAGCTTGGGTTGAGGCAAGAAAGGTTGGTACTGTATTGTGACAGTATGAGTGTCATTCACTTGGCGAAAAAATCAGGTTTATCATTCCATAACCAAGCACATTGATGTGAGATATCATTAGATATGGGATTTAATTGAAGACGAAAAGATAAATTTGATGGAGGTTCACACAAAGGATAATGCAACTGACGTGATGATAAAGCCAGTTACTACAAAAAAGTTCAAGCATTGCTCGGACTTGACCAATCTAGTTCGTTGTTGAAGATTAGTTGAGCCACCCTTACCAATTAGGGTGGGGCACCTTAAACAAAGGAGGTGTGGAGCTACATCATATACTTGCGTGGCAGTAAAGAGCTATGTCACACTATGATACAGGACAAAGACAACAAAAAGGTGATCTTCTAAGGAGCTGAAAATAAAGCCAAGGTGGAGATTTGTCATTTTTTGTCTTTACTTTTCAATGGCAGTAGCAGCCATTAGATCTTAAAGATTTAACGGTTAAGACTTGTGATGGTTTTAAAAGGACTCATTTCATATGGAGTCGGTTATTATAGCTGAGTCAAAAGAAAATCCTAATTAGAATTAGGAAAAAAAGGAGGCCACCATTCAAGGAGGTAGTTTTCTTTTTCTCAAGGTTTTAAGAGGGTGAGAGTGAGAAAGGGTGTACAAGGGGAAACGGTGTGGGTTTCAGTTTTGAAATACACGTATTCTTGTACGGATTTCACATTACATACTGAAGAAGAGAAGCTTGTTTCTCTCCCGTGGATCGCCAAACCACTTAAATCTTTGTCTCTTTATTTTTCTGTGTTTTGATTTATTTTTTTATTTTTCTTGTTAATTCGTACTAGTATAATTGTAGCGAAACACAACAGGGCACATGAATGTAACAAATACAGTTAAAAGTTCTGGGTGGTAGGGAAAACTGGGAGGAATTAGGAGATAGAATTTCAAGAAGTGATTTGTGAGAAAGAACCTATGAAAGTATCTTGTTGATGAGGTAACCTGCAGTTTGAATGGCTTTTGACCAAAAGGTTTTGGGTACATTCATTGTAAACATGATGGCACGGGCAACCTCCAGCAGGTGTCAATTTTTTTCTTTCGGCTACCCCATTTTGCTCAGGAGTCCCCGGATAAGTAGTCTAGTGAATAATACCAGAAGTATCAAGAAAGGAGGAAAACTCACAAGAGAGGTATTCTCCACCATTATCCGACCTCAAAACCTGGAGTTTTGTGTTAAACTGGGTAATCACAATATTATGAAAAGATTTAAATGCAACACATACGTCACTCTTATTTTTTAACAGATAAACCCAAGTGCTGCGAGAACAATCGTCCACAAATGTCACAAAATATCAATAATCAGATAGGGAGTTGGTAGGGGAAGGCCCCCAAACATTAGAGTGCACAGGTGAAAAAGGAATAGAACTTTTATTATTGTTGTTAATAGGGATAAAAAGCCCTACAATGTTTTGCCAATTGACATGGCTCAAAAAAGAAAGTAGACTTAAAGGAAGAAAACTAAGTGAACATTTTCCTCAACAAAGAAAAAAGATAAATAACCCAGGTGACGATGCCAATTGAGTAACTCATCTAATCTGGAAACGGTAAAATCCCTCTTTAATGCTGACATAGATACTGGCAGACTGGACTCCAAAACATATAAACCATCCTTCTCATGCCCCAAATCAATTGTCTTCTTCGTCACCATGTCTTGAAACAATGGGATAGAAAAAATATTACACAACAGTTAAGATTTTTTGTAATATGATTGATAAAAAATAAATTAAGAGTGAAGTTAGGAACATGCAACACAGATGACAAATTTAGATCAAGGGTGACAGAAATATTCCCCTATCCCGCAACAGAAGAAAGAGAACCATCTGCAATTCGGACCTTGTCCTTACCAGAACAAACACAGTAAGATGTGAAGAGGGATGGCATACCAGTCATATGGTGTGAAGCCCTTGAATCTATAATCCAAGAGTCCTATGGACTGGAGATAGAGGCAGACAAAGCAGATGCAGATGTACCTGAATATGCAAAGGATGATGTAGGGGCATTGGACGGATGCTCAAGTTATGAAACAAAACGTCTAAAGGCCTTAATCTCATCTCTAGATAAGCCCCCATTAGAAGGACTAAAGGGCATAGGAATTGAAGTTGTAAGTGTCATAGCAGTGGATGTGGTAGTTGCAAAATGAGCGTGGGGTCGGTTGCTACCAAAACGACCTCCTCTACTACTACTAGACTCACCTCGTTGGAAGGAACATGGAGGTAGATCTTGGGGTCACCCAAGGAGGTCCCAACACTAACCCTTTGACCGACCACAATATTCACACTTGAGGTGGTCCCTATCATCAGAGATAACCAAATCTTCCACCACGGCCCCGACTTGTATTTCCACCACGATCACCTCTAGTTGATATAGAGACCAATGTTGATTTCTTAAAGGAATAAGACAAATTCATCACTGTACGATATCCTTCTCCATGAATATGGGCATATACTTCATTTAATGAGGGTAGAGGATCCTTTCCTAGAATAAAGACTCACATCTGTTCATACTCTGAATTCAAACCAGCAAGAAACTTAAATATCTGTATGCTCTCAACATGTTTCTTGTATTCAATTGCGTCCTTCACACATGCAGGATGATAAGTAGTAAAGTGTTCCAATTCATCCCACATCTTCCGTAAGGAAGGATAGTAAATGGGAAGTGGTTGATCTCCCTGCTTAAACTGAGCAATCCTCTGCCTGAGAGCATATATTTTTGCACCTATCTCAGAGAATGATTTTGCCAAAGTATCCTATATTTGATGTATTGTTTCCAAAAACAAGAAGTGATCACTTATCTCTGGTTTCATTGAGTTTAGCAACCAACCCATCACAGTTGCATTCTCAATCTTCCACTTCCTATAACGAGGATCTATATGTGGAGGTATCTCCATCTCATCTGTCAAGTATTCCTCCTTGTTTTTTCCTTGGATGTAGATCAGTACAGACTTAGACCAAGTGAGATAATTGCTACCATCAAATTTCATTGTGGTAATATGAGTTTGAGATGAATCTCCAGACATTTGAAATGTCACCACTTCATCTCTACTGTTGTTGTCTTTGCTAAGTCACCCAAAGCCTTATTAGACTTGTTTACTTTGTCAGACTTCTTTTTTTTTGAGCTCGCAGAAACTTACACGCAGATTCTTGCTCTCGGTTCAGCACCTTGACAATGGCTACACAAAGATCCTGCTTTCCTAACACCCTTTGAGTTTTCATAGCAGTGCCTATACAGAAGGCTTCACAATTTGGACTTGTTGGACTCATAGGTCCCCACGATTTCACACCCTTCGGGTTTCAAATCAACTAGGCACCCACAACTTGCAAAAAGGTAACCACACCACTCGTGATCAACACAATATCCAAAGAAATAAAAAAATCACAACCAGACATCAAAGGGGGCAGTAGATGAGGTCCACAAAAAACGTCACAACTCCTCCAGATCTAATCCAAACTTTGTGAAATCAATTTTGTTAGGGTTCTACAATAAGAATAACCCAGATTGAGCCAAATAATCACCAAAAAACTTGCTCAAAATTTGCATAGATCTGGAATTATAGATTGTGAATATTTTTCGTATTATTCACTGAAAAATCATTAAAAAAATCTCAAATCTTCTTATCTGCTCATAGGATGATCTCCAAAAAGTATCTAAAATCGAGATCTTCCAAAAATGATTAAAACCCTACCTCCATTATGCGAGCTGTACTGTCACGGCCATATTTTTCTCTCTATCAAAACCGTGTGGCACCTCGACCATCACCCAGCCAAGGTCAGCCTTTCAGCCATTTGTGTCCTTCCTCTAACCCATCGATGTATCCCATTTGTACTGATAAGGATACTGCTAGCCTAGAGCACCGTCACGCCAAGACCTACTTGACCGGCCCATGAATGACTTCATTGCATCCCATGACGCTCATCCCACTCATAGGGTTCCCATATCATCGCCGCCCATGCGTGCGACTAGTTAGTTACTTTGACGCCCATGCCGTGCCATCGAAGCGCATCTCAAACGACCCTGAAGTCATTCATGCTCCGCCTATAACACTGAAGGCCCAACAAGCCTACAACACATCCTCGAGCCCTACTCGAGACATTAAGCCCACCAAAGGCCATGACACCTTACCCTCACATCATGCCTTTCCATACAAGACGTCGTCCCGAGTCTTGTCATGCCACCACTATGGCTGTCCAAAGACAAGGCATACCCAAGCACCAAGGCAGCAGGATAGCTCACTCGACTCCCCACGTGCCGTCACTGTCGCATACCGCATGCTAGTAGCACACACATAGTAAAGTCACTGTCCTTAGACAACTGCGCAGTGTCGCCACACCGGACTCCCAAGCCCTATCCCATGAGGGAACCCAACCCTCATAGGAACTCAAGGCAGCACATCTGTATGCCAAGAGCCGCCTCCAACCCATGTTGGGGAATGCCTCGCAATTTAAGCTCATGCGGGCTAAGAGCATGTCCTCAACCTTGACACTGTTTGTTATGCCTTGACATGCCTTCTACCCATGCCAAGGGCCTAGGTGCCTCAGAGCACCCACCCCTCAAGGTGTACAGTATGCCTTTCTTGGGTTGCCAGAAGGAATCATTAGCCCCTCACAGAAAATCATACTATACCTATTTACGATAATGTCATCGGACAATATTTACGAAAATGCCACCACGCCACATGCTAAGTCACCCATGCCACCGCATGCCTTGACACGTCCGTGACAGTACACCTGCTGACATCAACCCTAGGCTTGCTGACGTCAATAGCTATGGGAATCCAACTCTTCTTCAATCTTTGCTCTGATACCAACTTGTCTTTGTGATTTCTTGTGTTCCTATCAGTGCTGTATAGAGAAGAGAAGAGAGAGAATAGGAAGAGAAGAGGAAGAAGAGGGAGAATGAGAGAATCATATGCTAGAGACATTCTCCACATACGTTACTTTATATATGTATTTGATTCTTATACATCCTAAGCATGGTATGCCAATTACCAACCCTATACAGTATGACTAAAATACCCCCAACATACATACACATATTCCTTCATTTCCCATTACTTGGGGAAGCGGAATAGAATTAGCTTCCTAAATGAGATTTGTAGAAAGCAAGCTTTCCACCTTGTACCAAGCTTCCTGGCAACTATGGTGCGTACACACGTGTAGTCACAAACAGAGAGAGAGAGAGTTATAATTGGACCCTAGGATGAGTCCTAAACTGATAGTTTTTAAAGCTTCTGTTGGAGTCTTAAAGCTTTATATTTTGAAAACTAAATAAAGCTTTAATCTTTTAATCTCCATAATTTGAAACTATGAACTTAAACTTAGATATTAAAATCTATATATAAATACATTTAATTTATATGGCAATATTTGTTAATAAAAAGGACATGATGCAGTGCAAAAAAGAATCTAACTTTTTTGTTCTTGGAGGGCTAGTTCAAATTATTATATTCTGAATTTATCAACAATGAAACTAGAAGATGTTCTTCAAGACCGGCGACATGACCGGTGCGAATGCCGTTGATCATCCCGGCAAAAGCTCTGTTGAGTTTTTCAATCATGTCCCACCATGAGTGTGTTGTTTTCCCAAAAGGAGAAACCTACTAGGAAGGTTTCTTGGCATGGCAGCCGTTTCTAGGAGGTTGGACGAAGGTCCCATGACTCAACCGGCCAAGTCATATGCAACCGTTGTTAGGCATAACCGCTGGCCAGAGGAGTAGGAGGGGAGAGGTCGCATGAACTAGATGGGTTCCTTCCTTGTTGCTGGGTTCGATGGTTTTATGCACAGTCCTACGATGCTGTTTGCATGGGGGAAAAAGTTTGGGGAGTGTCAGGGGAGTTTCATGTGAAGCAAATGCTCAATGGTATGCACCTTCTCTTCTTCCTATCAACAGAACAGGAAGGCCATTGGGTGAGGGTTATGGCCTTCCCCTACATCTAAGGACGAAATCAATGATCAAGGCCATTGGTAATGCTTGTGGGAAGTACATCAAATCGGCTCTGGTGGAGCATTTCTCCGTTGAATGGCTTAGAATCCTGCTGTGTAATCATGGGGAGGCCCCTTCAACCATTGTCATTCATGATGGCTCAAACTCCTTTCGCCTCTCAATTTGGCCAGAACAACGGGTTCACCTTTTAGAAATGGGTAGAGGGGGCAAAAGCAAGCCCGAAGTTGATGGAGGCAAGAGAAGGTTGGCAGATCAAGACTGACTCAAGATCCAAGATTCAAGCGAAAAGAGGTTTGTATCCTGAGGACAAGGGTTGCTATAGCAGGACTCCCGCAACCAGAGGACGCATCGGTTGTCTTACCGCTAAGAACGGTAAACAAGTCATTCCCTTTTCCAGAAAACGACAAAAAAGACATGTAGTCGCTTCTAAGAAACCAATGATTGGGCAATTGTAAGGGAGCGGAAGCAGGCTTCCTATGTGACAAGAGGCAGGAGACTAAGAAGCCCTACAAAGTCGGTCAGCCAAATTTCGAATTTCAATTTTATATCTATCGAAGATGATGACACTATTCGATGGGTTCTAACCTGGGGGTTGAACCAGATGTGGTTCAACCCAGGGCTTGACCAAAAAATATTTGGGTCATTGAGCGGACTGCGAACAAGAAACCTGGTCACCAGGGGAACGTGGGCTGAAGGAGAAATTTTGGATGGGTCCACAATAAAAAATTATGGACAGAATTTGTCGACTCATTCATTTATGGGCCCCCAACACCACCGCTGTTCTAAGTCAAGAGCCCAGGTAGGTCAAGGACAGAATGGGGTTTTCATTAATAAACCACAAGCCCTTTCGAAGCTGCTGGCCTTAGGCCTTCCTCGCAGTAGACGAAATGGATTCGTCATTCGAGAAGATCAAGCTCAGGTAATCTCAGAAAACGCAGGAATCGTCCAGGAACGGTAAAGGAGTGCTGAAATCGTTGGAAAAGGTTTCGTCTGACTCAAATGCAGGGTGTTGCTTTCTGAATCAGGGGGGCTTCACATTCCCAGGCCCAAATTTAGAGGAAGGCGAGTGTTCGGAGGGGAGTACATCGAAGAAGGATCTCCTCCACTCACTAAAGAATAAGAGTATCGTGTTTGAGCCTAGTCCATCATCAGCCCTAATTTGCCAGGTTTCTCAGTCTCCCTCCGAACCTAGTACAGTCAATCTTGCAAAATGAGGAGACCGCGTGGAAGAAATGATCGCAGAGAGAATCATTGATGTGTTAGAGAATGATGTGGTGTCCCACTTTTTCAGGGCATGATCAGGTCTGGCTGTGCTCTGACAGGGAGATTGAGCATCAATAGGTCCGCCCCCTGCAGCTGCTCTCCCTCCCCCCCCCCCCCCTCCTCTGTCTTCCGAGTGATTGTGACTTGTGAGGAACGTAATGGAATTCAGCTGAGAAATGGGAGTCTCCTTTTTGAGCAGAGAGTATAAGGTAGAAGAGCTGCACATGAAATACAACCACTAGGGGCTAGCAGAAAAGACCAAGAAGTCCTACTATAGAACCCAAGTATGGAAGTTTACATTGCTTGAACCTTTTTGTTCTTTTCACCTTCTCTCTTTTGATTTCACCAGCTCATTTTAACTATTTCAGATTCCAGCTTGTTAAGTTGTAAAGTATGTTCGGGGTTTGTGCTGCAGACCTGGGTTCAAACCCGACTTCACTTCTAACAACTAATCATTAAGCAACTTTCCCATCAGTTAAAAAAGGGTTACAGCTAACTAGCATAACCATACATCACATCCAAGGATGTTTCGATATTGCATAGGATCTTTAATAGTGTAATTTACCAAAACATCCTTAGATGTTGGCAGGGAAGAACTAGAAGGAATGCACAGCATGTGTAAATGGGCCTGGTATTTCATAAATTACAAAGAAAAAAATCTGAAGTTTTAGCATGATGCCAAGATAAACAAAAATACCGAAGGCAAGCATGAGCTAATTTAATATTAAAATGATTTGGATAAAAGGATTTCCAAGTAAAGTCACAAAGAGAAACAACGTATGCTAACAAAGCTTTTTTTTTCCTAGTTGCATACAAGACAAAGAACAATGATTAACAAGAATACGAACCTTAACACTAAGGTAATCACAGATCGCATCCAGGATAAATTGAATCTCATCTTCATGTGGTTCTGGAAGAATTGTAATTATAGTATTGTAATCTGTAGTTCCTGCAATTGTTCTTCCCAGCCATGGCAGCATGAAGACAACACGCCCGTCTTTAGTTTTGGGAACAATTAAGCCCATTCCCTCAGGAGAATAATAATCAGGGAGGACAATGTGAACACCACTGCTAGGACAGATCATGGCTGGTGCATCTTTGTTGGCCATTTTCCTCACAGAGTCACAAAATGGCCCAGCAGCATTCACAACGACTTTTGCATATGCATCGAACTCTTTGCCTGATACACTTTGAGAGACAGTAAGAATCATAAGAAGAGAGAATGTCTTAGTGACCTGGCTACACAAGGACGCAATACATGACTACAATTACAGACATGAAATGTTAAAGCAAAATTAACTGGAAAAAGGGTGGGGGGGAGAAAAAGACTAAAAGTTAAAGCAAGTTTCTTCCCCAACATTCAACCACAACTGCAAACAGAAAACCATATACAAAATACCAGATATAATGAGCCTAATGGTGCATGAGCAGACTATATCAAAACTAGTTTTACAATAATGAAGCTTTTTTATAATAAGCACAATTTCAGCTTGCAAAAATTAAGACCAATAATGATTGGAGATCTTACACCTTCTGATGCTTACAGATGGATGAGAAAGGATGACATATAAACAGCCATAACAAGTCCTCTCTTCAGCAAAAGAAGAGAAAGGAAGGACGGGGGCGGGGGGAGCATGAAGAAAACACAAAACTGATCATGACAACTCATTTAGAAATTTTAGGGAGCTCATTGTCTTAACATTTCCATCCCAAAATTTTCCATTTAAGCAATTCTAAATTGAGAAATAAAATATTTGCCAAAGGAGACTATCAGCGTTCATGCCTCGCATATGTAATGTTGAGCACAGAACCTTCTGGTGGAATTTTGGAGCACTGTTGATAATTTTATAACCATATAGGATGCATCTATTGAGATTTCTCATATCTGACAAATCACATATCCAGTTTTCTGACTAAATAGAAGTTTCAGTCATCTCATAATATTTTTGTCAATATACATATATAAAGGAGATATGTTTTTGGAAATTCATATAGTGTTATGCACGATAACATTATTATAATCAGTAAAATAACATTAATATAAACAATCTTTGTTTGTACTTCTTAAAACAATATGCAAAGAAGTATGCATATGTTAACCTACCAAAAAAATTATGCATATGTTGTTGACAGTAAATTAACCAACTCACCCAAAACCTTAAGGTGTTAGGAGATACACAAATTAATATACTTCAACACCCCCCTCAAGAGGAACACTGTTCTCTCTTGGGAACACACACTTGGGGAGCTAGGCTCGACGAATACACACGCACATAACACTACATCCAAGAAAATACTTCCACCTGGATTCAAACTCATGACCAAACCTGCTCTGATACCATGTTGACAGTAAATTAACCAACTCTTCCAAAACCTTAAGGTGTTATGAGATACACAAATTAATATACTTCAACAAATGTTACATTGTCTTCAAGCACTTACCCAGGCAAAAACAAGTTCACACAGGAAACACACTTAAAAATACAAGATAAAATCAAATGCAGTATGCAGTAAGAACACAGAGAAAACATTACCAAACAGATTCCACAAGAAGTATGTTGTCAAGATTTTTATTCAGGACCTTGCATATGTTCACATAGTATAGAGATAAAGAAACAGGAAAGAACATACGAGAATACATAAGAGGTTAAAAGAAACAGAAAAAACATGAGAGTACATTAGAGATTAACCACATAAACCAAATCTCAACCAATCTACATAGGAGATATAAAGAAAGATAACAAAAATAAATTAAGACATTAGTTTTGTTATCTGAAAATAACATGTTCAAAAAATGTGCTTCATGTACCTGACAGATTGTTTCGGATACGTGCACCAATTATCCGCTTAGTAACATCATCCTTAAGAAAGGCAATCACTTCTGCATGGTTAAGCACAGCTGCACCAGCTAATGCAGCAGTGCATGCCAGCCCAACATTAAGTCGAGAGTCATTCATCTGTCCGTCATAGTACACCACTGTGCCCTTCAAGCTTCTATCCCCACACTTTCTTGCAAGAGTCGGGAAGAGTTCAACTGATTCTTGCGCAGAATAAAATCGGGACAAATGCAACAAGCGTGGTCCCGCGACCAGATCATATAATTTCAACCCCAACCAGTAGTAAACCACCTCAAACCAGTTGAAACACGGTGTCATGCATGGCAAGGCATGACATAAGTGTGGAGCATTCTCAATAACTTGTTTACGCTCTTCAAGTGCATGGAAAACCAGCTTCAGTTGCCCATAGTCAAATTTAAAGACAGCTTTCTCCAAGTAGCGAACCCCTAACAAGAGATAGCATACATTAAGTACTCAGTGAAAAAAAAGGACTGAAAATCATGATTAATCACATCTATAAAGTGGAATGAAACAAGTTGTACTTGTACAAAACTGAAGAAAATCATGAAATGGAGATATTACACTATCATAATCATAAAAGATGTAAACCATCTTCAAGCTTCACGTATCATAAAGAATTCCAGAACCTTTGATTGTCATTAATCCATATAAAACATGTGTGAATGAGCCTACAGTGTAATAGAACTCTAACTGTAGGTTCCAAAATGAAGATGACCACGTAATTAGTCAACCCACTGATTACAAGTACCAGAGATAGACTAGACACACATGCTTCAAGTAACAAAGAAGAAAACCACTACTACAGAACCTGATGCAGGGTACAAGGGAAGATACCAAAAATTGATATAGAATAACTCAAAAGCCTAACAAATGATTAAATTTAAAGTGCGCGAAGGAAAAAGTTCAAGAATTGAATTTTAAAGCAGTTCAAGTAGCCACAAACTATGAGAAATCAGATAATAGAATGACAGAAAAGAGATTAGAAGGAATTAAAACAGGAAAAAAATGAATAAAAGAGAGAAAAAGAACCAAAAAGGGTATTTTCGATTGAAAATCCAAAAATTACCAAAATATCCTTATGATGTAACAGAAAAATTCCGAAAATTTTAGGACATATTCTGATGTGTCCAAAGGTCCTATAGTCCGAATTTCATGATATTTGAACAAGATTTTCTAGTTCAAATCATGAAATTTCATAAAGTAGAAGGTCCTTGAATGGAGGTTTTATTGAAAACCAGAAAATTTTGGTTCTCATCAAGAAGAAGAAGACAAAAGAAGAAAAAAAAAGAGAAAGAGATAAGAGAGATACCGGAACTCACATGTGCACTTAGGGTGCTACAACCCGATGGAGAGAAGAGGGGAGACATGAGAGTAGCGTCACCCTATAAGAAAGAAGAAGGCCCACGACCACTTGGGAGACCACCCAATATCGCACAATTTTTATTCAATCTTCATTAATTTTATTAAATGATTTTGGTGCCTGATGAGGACATCGGGTCCAAGTGCGAGTTTCAGGTCTACTAGAGGAGGCACAGGAGAGATGTGCACATGATGTGGTGATGCGAACAACACAAAGAGACTTATGTATGTGCCGCCCCATAAGAGGCCTTATTTTGTGTCTATGTAATAAGGCTAATAGTACCAAACTTTGGTTTTTTTAGAGTAATCTCGTTTTTTATGTTTAGCCCACTTTTTCAAAGGTCAAAACTTGACTTTTTGGCTTGATTTTGGTGTAATCAGATAGGTTATTCAGTTACCTTTTTAACGAGACCAAGATTGTGCAAATCTGAGGTGATTTGAGAAAGTTATGACCAAATTACTAAGGGGTGGTCACTAAAAACGGGAATAGTGTTTTTTA
>JAOXJP010119271.1:0-13897 GCA_025762735.1 Platanus orientalis | reverse complement strand
AATTGCAAGAATGAAAACCGAAATCATCCAATTGCAATTAACAAAGGATATTCAATACAACCATACTCAAATCATATAAAAAATTCAATGACTTCATCCTATCCCTAGAATAAGAAAACTAGCAAATCATAACTAAGTGAATAAAAACCAGAAATTTAAACAAGAATATTCAACAAAAGATAGAGAAAGAAAAAACTCTATTTCAAAGCTTTAAAGGAGGAACTCGAGCAACTCCTTTCCTCTTTCACACCACCTCTCCTTGGGATGCTCTTCTCCAATTTTTTGAATGCCCAAAGTCTATGTGAAGCCCCCTATTTATAATCTCTTAGCCAAACCCCTTATGGTATGATTTTGATAATATTCTTGCTTGATTTCCAAGTTGAGAAATTACCAGCCACTTGCCAGGTGATTCTCTCATTGATGATAATTGATTTGGACACAGTTGGCAACATATCATTTGTAACTCTGTCTCTTAGCTTTCTGTGGCGGCAAGAATGACCTCAATCTAATCTCAGGAGCGAAAGTTATTCCCAAATTATTGAACTATGTTTAGAAAATTTCTAGATTTTCAAGCTTCCACTTGTGACGCGAAATTTCTCCTCCAAAATGAATTTCTGGAGAAAATTTGTCAACATGAGAATTGTAGCTCTATCTCTTAGCTTTCTATGGCCACTAGAATTGCCTAAATCGGATCTCTAGAAAGGAAGTTATGCCCAAAATACCGAAATAGGTTCATAAAATCCGAGAGATAATCTTGCCAAAACATGGATTATGAAAGATGTCAGCACCTAGTTTCTCTTTTTCTTCATTACTTGACTATTTAGCTGGCTTGGTACTCAAGCTTGACTCAATTAATTGCTTCAATTCTTCTAAAATTAGCTCCAAAGCCATGTCACCAATCTTCTAGAACTCCAGATATAGGCTGAAAACTGAAACAGGGTCTAGGCTTCAGTAAACTTCTAGACAAATTTGGACTTCTCCGTTTCTGCTAAGTTTTGAACTTCAAAATGGTAGAACTGGGTTTTGTCATCTTCACATCATCCCAATTTCAACGTAATTCAATAATTAAACACCTGCAAAATACTAAGAATTCCCAAGAATTAAATAAATGTAAAAGACACCTAAAATTCTAGATAAACGAGCTAAGAAACATACAAAACACTCTCAATCAAAACAATTAGGACTAACAAAATGTGTGAAATAAATTCCCACATCAACTTATCAAGGATTAGAGGTCCAGAGAACATTTTGGAGCCATATAGGTGAAATGGAGCAAAATTTGACTTTTCATACCTTGGGAAAAATTTTAGATTTCACAGGGGTTTGAGAACTCGGATGCTTCTGTTTGGTGAAATGACTGATTGAAGATAACTCTGAGACTAAAATATAACCACTAACCTTTCTGAATTCTGACACTAGATGAATCTTTAAAAGCTTTTTTAGCATCATTTTCTGGCTAGGGGTTTTCGAAGATTGAGAAATTGGTTGTTGCTAGTTTCTAAGAAGTTTTGCCCTGAGATAAATTCCTCAAAGATGGTAAAGATTGGAGTGTGCAGGACTTGACCTTACATAGATTAGGTGATGGGAGAAGCTTCAGGGGTCATTTGAGGGTCTAAGGATAAATCCTGAAGATAAAAGGGTAAAATGGAAATTTTCTTATTTATGCTACCAAAAGGGGTAAAAATGACAACTCTTCACCCGTGATGCTTCTCCATGGGAAGATTTATGGAGGCTAAAGAATTTGTAGACAATGTGTAAAGGTATCAAATTTTAGTTTTTGAAGACCAAATGGCAAAATGGTAATTTTTTTACCTGCGATGCTTCGCTACCGAAAGGCTTACAGAGGCTAGAGAAATTGAAGGTGATATATCTGGTGATCTTGAATGTGGACCCTCATAGTTTTACTGATGCTTCTTGGGGAATCAGGGTGCTTAAAGTCTTGATGCCTAAATGTTTCTTTGTTGTTATTCATTCCATTAGGGGTTTCGAAGATTTGGAACAGTTTTGACTTGGGCAAGACGATACCTTTTCCTTGACTTATGGGTCAAGATTTTGGAAAATGTTTTCTTTTTGAAATTCCTTATTGAACTAAGAGTCAACTCTTTTGGTGTTTTGTAAATTAATTTGGAGGTATCCCGTTTGGAAATGAGTATCAACCAATAGAGAGAGGCTCTCATGTTGAAAAGATGAGTTATTCATGGGTGTTTTTGCAATATAGAACTGGTTCCATTAAGAAAATAGGATGGGCTAAAGTTTATCACTGACTTTGGAGATCAGGGGTTCGAAAAATGTTTGCTTTTCAAAATGCCTTCTCGAATCAAGAGTGAACTCTTTTGGTGTTTTACAAATGCCTTCAAGATTATCCGAGTTCCAAAATGGGTGTCAACCGATAGAAAAACTCTCTTTATTTTGGAAAGGATGGGTTATCCATGAGTTATACGTGATCAATTAGTACTTTCTCGTGCCTATGGATGTTGTTGTTAGCATATGCGCTGTGTCAAGAGACATGTAAGTCATTGACATAGGGCATAATTGCTTGAAAACATTGCGGAAAACCAATCATCCAAAAAGCCATAAAGTCACACAAACAATCTAAAGTCTAAGAATATGACAAAGTTAGTATAATATCATAAATTGCATGATAATGGTGAAACATATAGTTTCTTTGTTGAATTTCTTATGTTCAATTAAAACTGATTGTGATTTCATGACTGTAGATAACTTATGCCGAAAATGTCGGATGAAAACAAGGAGTTGTTAGTGATTTTAGTTGTTGGCTAAATGTCACTTGCCTCCCTTTCAATGAGCTTACATTTAGTTGTGTTTTGATGTTTCAAGTGAAAATCTTATTGGTGATTAGAAGATTACATGATTACTTCTTCAAAGCCAAGAGATTTATTTAATGACCCTCTTTCGGGACAAATAGTTCATGACTCATGGTTGAGCCGAAAGGATATGGATTGACGACCTTCTCTAAGGCGGAAGATTTATTTAATGACCCTCTTCTAAGTCCAACGATTCACGACCTATGATTAAGAAGAGAGGATATAACTTAACGACATTTGCCTAAGTCAAATGATTAGCAAGAAGAAGGATGATGAGTGAGGGTAAGGGATGAATTACCAAGAGATTGAATTCAATGAACTTGAGGTTGAGAGTGTTATGTATTAATCATGACGACATTTTAAGGGTTCAAGTCATGAAAATGATAATACATAGTCTACTAAAAATGCTGCACATTATTCATGATGATCTTTTAAGGGTTAGTCATAAAAATGAAAATACATAGTATAGCTGAAAATGCTACATATTATTCATGATGACCTTTTAAGGGTTCAAGTCATGAAAATGATAGTACATAGTCTACCTGAAAATGCTACAAATTATTTATGATGACCTTTTAAGGGTTCAAGTCATGAAAATGATAATACATAGTCTACCTGAAAATGCTACACATTATTCATGACAACCTTTTAACGGTTCAAGTCATGAAAATGATAATACATAATCTACCTGAAAATGCTACATATTATTCATGATAACCTTTTAAGGGTTCATTGAAGTCATGAAAATAATAATACGTAGTCTACCTTAAAATGCTACATATTATTCATGATGACCTTCTAACGGTTCAAGTCATGAAAATGACAATACATAGTTTACCTAAAAAATGCTACACTTTATTCATGACGACCTTTTAAGGGTTTAATTCATGAAAATGATAATACATAGGATAATTACGGATTTGAACTTTATAACAAAGATGACACTTATCTATACCTGAGTAGACAATGTAAAATACCAAAGATTTTGGCCATTTTATGTGAGGCAAACCCAAAGTCCCTCACTGAACCTTTACATGGCTTAAGATTAACAAGGTCAAAAAGTAAAAGGCATATCATTTTTTATCAAACACTAGCCATGATCATAGGCTTAACTGGGGTGATGACACATCATCGGATTGCTTTCCGCAAAGCGGACTTCAACAAGTTCAATGATTTTTCTACCATTTCATATGAGGCAAACCTAGAGTCCCTCACCGAACGTTTACACAGCCTTAGATTAACAAGGTATGAAATGAAAGGCATAGCATTTCCGATCAAACACTAGCCATTATCATAGGCTTAACTGGGGTGATGATGCATCATCGGATTGCTTGCCGCAGAGCAGACTTTAATAGGTTCAATGATTTTCAGTCATTTCATGTGAGGCAAACCTAGAGCCCCTCACTGAACCTTTACACGGCCTAAGATTAACAAGGTCAAAAATGAAAGGCATATCATTTCCGATCAAACACTAGCCATTATCATAGGCTTAACTGGGGTGATGACGCATCATCGGATTGCTTGCCGTGAGTGGACTTTGACAAGTTCAATGATTTCATTTGCTTATTCTTGTCGTGAACGGACTTTAACAGGTTCATGCTGGGAGATGATGAGTTATCTCTTTTCTTAATTGATGAGAGATGAGACTTTATCTCTACTCTTTCAGTTCATTTTTTACAGAGAGATGATGAGTCATCTCTAATCTCAATTGTTGAGAGATGAAACATCATCTCTGCTCTTTCAATGCAGGGAGATGATGAGCCATAGCTATTCTCAATTGATGAGAGATGAAACATCATCTCCTCTTTAATTTTTTGCAAAGAGATGATGAGTCATCTCTAATCTCAATTGATGAGAGATGAAACATCATCTCTGCTCTTTCATTTCATTTTTTGTAGAGAGATGATGAGTCATCTCTAATCTTAATTGATGAGAGCTAAAACATCATCTCTGCTCTTTCATTTCATTTTTTGTAGAGAGATGATGAGTCATCTCTAATCTTAATTGATGAGAGATGAAACATCATCTCTGCTCTTTCATTTCATTTTTTGTAAAGCAATAGTGAGTCATCTCTAATCTCAATCGATGAGAAATGAAACATCATCTCTGCTCTTTTAATTCATTTTTTCTAGAGATGGTGAGTCATCTCTAATCTCAATTAATAAGAGATGAAACATCATCCATGCTCTTTCATTTCATTTTTTACAAAGAGATGATGATGAGTCATCTCTAATCTCAATTGATGAGAGATGAAACAGATCTCTGCTCTTTCATTTCATTTTTTAAAGAGAGATGATGAGTTATCTCTTATCTCAATTGATGAGAGATGAAACATCATCTCTGTTCTTTCATTTCATTTTTTGCAGAGAGATTATGAGTCATCTCTAATCTTAATTGATGAGAGATGAAACATCATCTCTGCTCTTTCAGTGAAGGGAGATGATGAGCCATCTCTATTCTCATTTGATGAGAGATGAAACATTATCTCTTCTCTTTCATTTTTTTGTAGAGAAATGATGAGTCATCTATGATCTCAATTGATGAGAGATAAAGCATCATCTCTAGTCTTCTATTCATTTTTTGCAGAGAGATTATGAGTTATCTCTAATCTCAATTGATGAGAGATGAAACATCATCTATGTTCTTTCGGTGGAAGGAGATGATGATCCATCTCTATTCTCAATTGTTAAGAGATGAAACATCATCTCTACTCTTTTATTTACTTGGGAGATGATTTTTCATCTTCAGCTTTGCTTGGCCATGAATGGAAGTTTGTTGGAGATGATGCTTCATCTCAGTTTACTTTATTTAGAGGTGACAGGTAATCTCCAATCACAATTTTTTTTTTACAACAAAAGTCATGTTCGTGTCGTGTCTAGTCCAATGGTGGAGGTGGTTATTATGGGAAGCCCAATCTGGATCCCTATTACCTCATAAAGTCTATGTCGGCATATCTTGCCTAGGTATGATGTCACATGACATGTTGCAAGGAGTTTTCAGATTCATTGGTTGAGCATGAGATTTGGAAGTCTAAAAAGGTTGAAAAGTAGAACTCTCTATAGTGTTAGCATTTGTGGCAACCCGTGGACCTCATTCTTCTCTGAATGGATTTGAATGTCTAAACTAGCTATGCTGGTGATCATTATTTGTGCTTTTGAGCTTTTGTTGCCTATGGTTATGCCCTTGTTTGCTCCAAGATCAAGGAAGACTTCATTTATGGGCTGAAAGACGGCTTAGGTTATGGGTTTGAATGAAAAGGGTGAAAGGCCCAAAATAATTATTAATTGTCAAGCTTAATCTCAAATGTTTACTAATGAAGAGAGGTCTTGGATTGTAAGACGAAATGTGGTTTGGGACATGGATGCCAATGAAATTGAATAATAAGTTCTAAGTTGTAACATAATCATTGGGTTTTTGATTGTTCACTGGCATATGATGTCTCTTGACTGTCTATGGATGTGAGCAATTTAAAAGGCATGAAAGATAGGATGCATGTTCATATATGCTCAGACTTACAAACTGTGTGAATACTTGCAGAATGTGATTGAACCTTATTCAAGTTGCTTGCATACCCCAGTGTAGAGATCAAGTCAAGCATAGTTCATTGGTAAATATCTCTCATCTTTTGAGTTTCAAGGTTCAATGTTAAAGGTAGCTTTTGCAATGAAGTGGTTGAGTAGAAAAAAAATCTTCCTTTTCTTTTTCTTCGCTTTCTTTTTTTTTTACTTTTCTTTTCAGTTTCTCTTTTTGCTTCTCGTTTTCTTTCTTTTTGTTGAGGAGGTTTCCCTTGATGGTAACTACAGCAATAAGAGAGATTTGATGTAGGATTTCTATGAAAATTGGTCTATTCTGCAAGAATAAATAAAGAGTAATGAATACTTGAACATGCTGAATTGTACTCGCAAGTACCTTTCAAATTATACATTAGATGTGTTGAAAAAATTGAGTAGGTTTATCATTCTAATAGATTTGAGGTTGTACAGCCGAGGTTGTAGCAATTGATGTTATAGTAGGCTGCTATGGAAGTGAGTCAAGATTTGCTAAAGGTTATTGAATAATCAAGGGGGAGTTGTGGTTCAGAAAAAGAAGTCTTTATTGTTGGCTCAAAATGGTTGACTAGTGATAAGCTTTAAATGGGTCATTTTGAGGATTCTGATTAGCCAAAGACAGCCTCTCCTCATTTCAATAAACAATTAAGATTATACTTGAAATGGGTTTGATACACAGCAAATATTGTGTTTAGAAAGACAAAGGCTCTATATTTGGCCCAAAGTGTTTGACTAGTGAAAATTTGTATATGGGTCCTTTTAAGGAACTAGTCGGCTAAAGATGACCTCCTATCCCTTTTAGGAGCATGTTGTTGACTGTAGAAACAAATCATTGAGCATATTGTTGGCTACTGGAATGGAATTGTCCTACACATTGTTGACTGTCGGAGTAGGGCGTACATCATTTGTTGTTGAAGTAGAGCATTGGGAGTACATTGTTGGTTGTCAGAGTTCTTCGTGAAGGAAAGATGCTTGACTGAACAATTTTTCTTTTTTTTTCCCTTTTTTGCCCCCAATGCACTCTCGAGTTTTCCTTGGAACTGGGATTTCTCTTTTTATTTTCTTATCTCCTTTTTTCCCTTGGTAACTTTACAAGTTTTCACCAAGACTGGGTTTCACATGTTTCTTGCATTATAACTGTCAGTCAAGGAATCTTGGATTCGTCTCAAAGAAAGACTCTACGATATATGACCAATACTACTAATTGATGTTGCTTGCTGGATGCGGCCAGGTTTTCAAAATGATGCTTGTCTTGAAGAGGTTCAATATCATGCTCTATCATTGAATCATCAAATCCTCAGGGAAAAAATGCTGATGACATCATATATACGCGAGCTTGCTTTTCAGACTTCATCGGGTGATTGGCTTTCTTGCTATACCAGAATCCACTTACGAACTAACATCAGCACACCCCTGACTCTTAAGAACTTCATACCCAATTTTAGGTTGAATTGTTTTTATTTAAACGGGCTCTTTTAGGAGACTTTTTGTGTCATACCTCGAACTCGTAATGCGCTAATGAACCCGAAGTCCAGTGTGTGGCATTCCCAGAACTTATACTTATACAGCAGAATATCATATCCTAATCATCGTATCACAATAATCTCTAGCAATGGAATAATAAATCAAACCAATCTCATAAATGAAATAATATCAGTCTGACAAACTAAAGAATATCAAATAACTGTAATGTAACTAAATCTAAAGATACAACTGATCTTCACTACATAATCACTTATGCTGAAAATAAACTAGCTAAGTACTGAAAATAACTTTTCACTCATGGCATCAACATCATGCCTCGGATCATATCGCTAATAGTCTCTAAGTCATCTATAGGATCCACCTTTAAATCCTCATCACCTGAAATGCTTGTCAACAATGGAATGAGCTTGACAACTCAACAATGTATCGTAGACATATATCACCATTATAAAAATATGGGCTAACTGAGTAGAATATTTTACAGAACTTAAAACATGCTATCAAATTAAAACATATGCTAAAACTGAAACATAACTAACTGAACTAAGATAAACTGAACATAAACAGAACTAAGATATATATACCATATCTACTAAAAATATGGATAACTAAAAATAACAGAACTGAGATACCAAGTCCAAAACAAAGATCAAACCATCAGCTAGTGAATAACAGAATAGACAGATATCTGTAACAGAACAAAACAGGAAGATATCCAAAACAAAAACAGACAACTGACGTTAGAACAGAATTAAACAGAATAATTGGACCATGGTTTTCACCTATTAATGTGACCTAGTGATTGGGTACCTGACATATCTATTATACCTGGTACAAAGGGCTAGACACACATATTATATCCCGTGCAGAGGGTCGGATACACCTATTATATTCGATGCAAAGGGCCAAACATCAAAATTTCCTCTTTGACGAAAAAGAGTCCATAACAAATCAGAGATACATACATAGATCATACTAACATGAACAATAGAGTCCAAATAGAGATTATCAATCAGATTTACATAAGAAACTAAGATACAAATCATATATAAACAAGAACTAACAATTCAGATTTTCCAGATTTTAAGAACAATAACACACATGGAATTGTAACCCACCAAAAGCATAGTACTAAGAACAGATGTGCAAATATTTTCATAACTTAGAATCAGATTACATAGATAAAAATAGTAGGATTTTGATTCTAAAACAACTAATGAAATCAACCTCAAAGCATGAGATAAAAACTAGTCCAAAACATTACAATTTTAACTTAAAAACATAGATTTAAACCATAGGAATGTAAAAACTGAAGCAAAGCACTAAACCCATCTGAAATATAATCCAAAACAGAATTTACAACTTATTTTGAATTTTTCCAATTTCGGATTAAAATCATGCATAAACTTGAAATTACCCTTTTGCTGAAAAATTGACTTTTTATTGACTCTTTAATGTAAAACCATCAAAAACCCATGCATAGTCTAAGAATCCTAATATCAAAATGAATTGAAACATATGTAAATAATATTTTCCTTATACTTGAAGAATCTAATTAACTTTTGTACTATTTTTCACGAATCCCTAAGCTTTAGACCTTCAAAAATCCTCAATTCTTCAAAATCCCCAACTTTTCCTCCAAAATCCCTTCTTTTCTCTCCATTTCTTGGTTTTAATGAGTTTCTAAAGTTTGAGTTTAAGTTTAAGTCGTTCTTATTGATATATGAGGTATCCTTAAAAAAACACGATTTTTGCATTTAATCACAATTTTAGAACATTTTTGAGTTATTAACGGTTTTGCCATTAGACTAAAACGGCTCTAACTTTCTCTATAAGACTTCATTTTTTGAACCGTTTGTTGTGTTGGAGTCTAGACTTCAAGAAATTTTCTTTTCATATATTTTTTTATAATAAAACTATCAGGTTTACTATTTTTAATCTAATTTCAAAGTTTCTCTATATTTTTAGGTCTATAATTATGTCATAAGGACATAAAAATCATGAAAATACATTAAAAAATATTAGGTACTACATTTTGGACATTTAACCACTTATTAGTTGTTACTAAGGATCCCTCTGGGTTTGAAAATATATTTTAAAAATATGTACATGTACCATACAAATCATGCGCATGAATTAGTGAAGAAGTTTTGAAGAGGGGAAACTCTGTGGAGCATCCATTTCATAAAATAGGTGCCCTTAGAGGCAAAAGCATGGCATGCATTGCAAGCAAGTTATGAGTTAAAATATTTTTGGAATCCGTTCATCCAGAGGAAATCTGAAAGTTAAAGAAATACAAGGTGCAAGAAGTTATGCATGAATTTTAGAAAATTATGTATTTTGAAAACATGAAGTTTTACAAAGTTACGAAATAATTTTAAAAGATGGAATTTGATAAAGGTGTGTTTTTTCAAACATGATGCATGCTTAAAATATGTTGAATTATTAATTAAGTTGTTTGTTTTAAGGCAGCATTTAAAGTAGGATCGTTGCAAGAACTTACATTTGTGATCGTGATCTCTTCCTCATACAACTTTGGCAAATTGTGGTTTGGCCTTGTGCGAATGATGAAGAAGGGCATCTTATCAAAATAAAAAATAGTGGCTTGGGGAAAATATTTTATTTATATAAAAATGGGTTGTACTTTGAGTATGAAGGATGACTCACAAGTTACCTATGTACCTGACATAGAGGTCAGGATCAAGCTAGTTCATAGTTTAGTTTGTACATTGTTTACAAGGAAAGGGAAATATATTGGTTTACAATGTCTTCAAAGTCTTCAAGGTTGTCCTATTTTACTGATGTTGATGGTCCCTTAGTCAATGAGGTCATGTTTTAACTGGAAGCAGCAGTCGATGGAATTTCTGAAGCCTTGACGATAGATGCAATACTTTTTCACATCATACTTCCTTGGAAGGGGATTTGACGGTAGCCTTGGAGGAAGTAGCAGGAGATAACCCTCGTTAACTAGATAAGTTAACATGTGAATGATGGGACAAGGCAAGGGGGTGAATTCCTTCCTAACTCTTTTGGGATGAGGGGAGAAAGATCCTCATCTTTTCTTTTTGAGTGGTGGGAAAATGATTTGTGTTGCCGAAATGTTGTTGTAGGTGTGAGTGTTTTGAGTAAGTAATGAAGGTATATGATACTGATGGTGCAAGTGGGATGGAACCACTAAAGTCATGGGAGAGAAAGATGTAGCTGAAAGAAGCTTTAATTCCTTTCGTTCAGTCCCTAAGGGTACCTAGATCTCCTAGATCCAACCTTCCCATATGGCATGCTCAATGGTAGATGCAGCTTTTACTACTGATACCAATTCATTACATGTTTGGGCCATTATCTCATATGTAGAGCCCAAGGTTTTTAGGAGGAACGACACCATGTTAACTTATTCCAAAGGCCTTTTAAGTGTGCAGGCTATTAGTCTCCACCGGAAAGCGTACTCTTTGATGTTTTCAAATGGTTCAGGTCTTATTCTCTCTAGGCCTGGCGTTAGGGGTAAGAAGTCTAAATTGGTCTTGAAATGCTCTAAAAAGACTTGTGATAAGTCTTTCCAGGTTTAGAGCTTACCCCTCTCTAGGTTCATGAATCATCTAAGTGTGTGGCCCTCTAGGCTTTGTGAAAAATGATGGATGAGGAGTCCCTCGTCTTTGCGGAGTTGAAACATTTCATTACAAAATATCCATAAATGTGTGTGAAGACATCCTTCTCCATCGTACTTTATAACTTTTGGGACCTGAAGTCGGCTTGAGAAGTCCTCCCCAAAGTATAAATTTTTACAATCTATATTGGGGGAATAAGCTACTTCAAACTTTTCTCCCTAACCCATGATCTGTTTACCCTGTGGATGGATCCTTTTGGCTTTGGTGGTATGGAGAGTATTTTGTTTATAGTGCATGAATGGAAAGGTAGTATGGGAGGAGGGAATGTCTTGGGAACTACTAGCTATGTATGTTGGTCCCCTTGATGATTCTAAAGCTTCCATGATAAAGGTGTCTAAGGAGGTTCTAAGTGAATGCCTGTTAGCCATAGTTTCTTGAGTATGAGATCCTTCTTCCAGAATGTCTTCTTGTTTAACCTTACTAGCTTCCCCAAAATTGTTGAATTGTTATGATGATTTGTAAACATTTGAAAGACAAAATATATTCATCAAAAGGCATAAAACAAACAAAAGGGCTTTTCCCCTACAATTTAAAACTATTGCTAGGATTCATGTCCATGAAAGTTTTGAAAATATATAGAAATGTAATGAAGTAATAAATTCATGTGATCTTATATTGGAAAGTTGGGTTTTGATTAATAACAAGAGAGATCATGAGGTTCGATTTTCTTAGTCAGATCGAACTCTTTCTTTATAGAAGAAAATAGAGCTAGAGTACAGGCTGAACTGAAAGTAATGATGAGAAATCCTTTATGAAAATGACTCCTTGGATGAGTGACTTGTTGGATTTGATGAGACGAGTTGTAAAGAAATCCATTGGTGTCAATATGATTATGCGGGAGAGACACTAAAGAAGACTACAACTCGAATTATAGGGAGTATACAAATTGCCAGAAGGATCCTACAGTGTTATGAAGAAAAATAATCTTACCAGAGTTCAGAATAAATCATTTATTTAATTGAAATTGTCCCCCTCATAGAGATTAAGATTTTAGAAGGGGATGGAAGAGGTGGGCCTTATCCACAATTAACCAAGATTTCCAAGGTTGTAAAATAAGGACATAGTTAGAAGAAGAGGGAAACTACTAAAGTGGGTGAGTTTTCCTCTAGAACTCTGTTGATCACAATTTTGGAAAATGTAACATTCACGGATCTGTACAAGGGTATCATGGAAGTGCTTGCCCCAGGCTTAGTGACAAGAGTATGATTGAATTTTGATTGCTTGATTTGCCCCTGAATTTGATGGACACCTGTTATCGTTTTAAGAAGTAAATTTCATTAGAGGAATTGGTGAAAGGATTGTACCTGAATACCAAATTCATGGGTTTGGCGCAATCAGATTGGTTAAAACATGTAGGAGTCTTAAGATGAGATTTTGGATTGATTTTTTATAATTGAGATAAAGGAGGACATGATTTGACCATTATCAAATGTTCTTTTCCTATGGACACTATGACTTTAGGTCTATTATAAAAAGGGATAAGCACCGAAAGAGCAAAGTAATTGGTCTAGAACCATGTTGAATACTTTTTGCTCAAAACTTTGGTGTTCTTAAGATAGATTCTTTTCTCCAATTATGTGCTCATTAATCCCTATACCTAACTAGGATATAGACCAATCAAAGTCCCCTCTCCATCCCTACTAAGGCAAAACTTCAAGGGGTGGAATTCAAGAGTTGTCTAAAGGGAAACTCGTATGAGATTTAAAAGACTTATCTAGCTCAGGAATTAGCAGTCTCAAACTGCGGTAAAGGCTACATCAACCTTCAAAAAGGTAAGCCTAAGCTTTGATTTAAAGTTTAATTTCATATATACTTGTGAATACTTTCGCCGAAGACACTGGAAGAATTGTGCACTACTGCCAGAGACACCGGTAGTGTAGACCTAAACACCTTATCAAAGGTGTAGACCGTTTCCACTAGAAACACTGGGAATAGACCCAGCACTATCGTCAGACACCGACAGTGTAGACTTGGCACTTCTGCCAGAAACATTGGAAGTGTAGACCACACTCGCCGAAGACACCAAGTGTAGATTGGCTTGCATTGCAAGTAGTTAGGTTTTATTTAATTTTGGCATTGATTGTACTATCTTAATCTGAATAAAATTATATAGCTCAATTGTAAGCTTTTGAGAGTGGATGATGGCCGTTGTGCCAAACCACTATAAATTCTCAATGTTGTGTGCTTGTTGATTATGTTGATTACTTGCATTTGTTTTATCAAGCAATTCATTTATAGTTATTCCTGAAGGAAGATTACCGTTCTTGAACATTAAAATTAATAAAGTTCATTGATCAATTACATATCTAAATATGTTTTCTCATGATCACCATATGAATCTCTGAGATCTAATCTTAAAGGAAGTTTAGAATTACCT
>JAOXJP010119260.1:0-13897 GCA_025762735.1 Platanus orientalis | reverse complement strand
ATGCATTGATTTGAAGCCTCAGGCATACAGCCAAGAACTCTATCAACGATTGAAGTGCATGTCCTGTAGTGGAGGTCCATGTAATATGCATCATACTAAAAATGACAACATCATCATCTAGAAGTGGATTGTTTTCAAGGCATAACTCCCCGAATTTAGATACGAATTGTAAGTATTTCAGTTTGGGAGCAGGAATTCTTAAAAGTGGAAAAATATACATCTTCTTCTACACCATCTGATGAGAAGTCCAATCTCTCAAAATGTGGGCAGCTGAGAATTAAAGTCTCAAATACTTCATTAGCGATGGAAATCCGTCCAAGCGTAAGGTTGGTGAGACTGTAAAAGACCATGAATCTATGTGCAGGTATTATGCAATTATTGAGATACAAGCGAGTCAGTTGCTGACAATGGAATAGATAACAAGGAACTTTATAAGTCTCTCTACAGATAAATCGAAGGTGGGTTTCCTTGACACCTTGCTTTGATATGTAGCCATTGATTAACAGAAGCTGAAATGCAGAGCACATTGAGCAAGAACTAATGAATTTGACCCTCATGAACTAAGAGGACGTCATTCACAATAGTTGAAAACTTGTACTTACTTAGCTCATTTAAGTACTTATCTAAGTACTCATCTTCGTTGAAGACTAGTTGTGAAATGGTAAGCCATTTATATCTCCATTTGGTTGATAAGATGCTAGTCCTTACGGCTTCCCTTGTCGGCAGGCGGATTAGGATGCTGTCAATGACATTGTCCGGCAAATCACTGATTCTATCATTACTCTAAGTAGGATTACATTTTGGTTGTGGATTCAGCTCCATTTGCTTTTGTGACCCAAACCCACTTAGATTTCTTCAGGCACAACCAAACTAATCGTGCTGTGAAATCCAATCAATAGTCCAAAGAGTTAGGGTTTCACAACGACACAGGAAGTGAGCGGGTGAGTAGGAGAACAAAGAGAAAAAAAGTAGAAAGGTCTTGGGCTCGCAAGGACATGCAGAAGTGGTGTTAACGAGACTCAGACAAGTTTAGCGTTCAGCTTGACTCATTAAGATTGGGACAAGTTTACCGTTTTAGGCCCATATCTTAAAGCTTGATAATCTATATTAGGGGTGGCGATTCGTGTTGGTGGTTTGGGTTTGTCTCGTGTCGAGATAAGGGAACCTTAATCTCATCCATTTATTAATCATGTCAAAGTGGGTCAACTCACTTTGATGCAAAACACATTTACAGTCAATCCTAACCCACTTATTTCCTCTTGGACTCATGTCGGGTTTATAGGTTAAGTGGTAATTCATGTTGACAGGTCATATTTGTGTCGTGTAAAGTTAAGGGTATACAACTATATAGCTCAACCCAAACCCGACCCATTTATTAATCATGTCAAAGCAGGTTAACCTGTTTTGACCTGCAACATGTTTACAGTCAACCCTAACTTGGTTATTTCTTTAAGGTTCGTGTCAGGTTCTCGGGTGCCAAACATTGTCACCTTATATAAAACAGGCCTAATAGGCCATAAATAGAAATTCCCCTATTCATCTATAGAAATAGCAACTTAAATGATTTTAATGACTAATCAAACCTTATAACAACCATTTTGTTTGAGATGTTCAAACTCTTAATGAGCCTATTTTTTTACGAGTTGAGCCTTGTACAGGTTGATTCAAGTAAGGCTTAGGCCCAACTATACAAGCTTCTAACAGGGCTAAAGCTCAGCTCATGACAAGCCGAGCTACCTCAGCTCATTTACACCCTATGAAAAGATGAGATTTTGCCCCCAATGGCAGATCTGGATATATCAATGTGTTTCATCTACCTCTTTCATGTTATGATAAACGGAACCCATTTTACTACGTCTCGAGGTCCCAAACAAGGAGACCCTTTACGTTTCGAGGTCTCAAACAAGGTACCAACGTGTTTCAACTGCTTCTAAAGTGTCTGCCAAACACGGCCTAAACTGCTGAAATATCTGATTTTCAACACATCAACAAGTGCAGATAGCAACACTCAGACGAATTATTATAGAGTTTAATTTCACTGAATTTAGTTTGATTCTGAGCATTAAGCATGCCAAAATGGCACATAATTATTTAAGTCTCTTCATTCATCCATATGAAATGTAGTTGAAAAATATATATATTTGGAATACTTAAAGACTTAATTTATTGTATTAAAAATGTTACATTCTTATAGCATTTTGTGTTTTGCACAGCCATATTCATATAGAGCCTACGGGTGAAGATTGGATTTATGAATAATATGATCACGAGGTTATAAGTGGATGGCATCAACTAAAAATTCATCAAAGGGCCTTAAAAATATCTAGATTAAAAATTTTAAAAAAGCACTACATGCAACAATTGACCTATAACATTCTATAACGAATGCTTTGACAAGACTATTTGGTTTTAAAAAGTGTAACAAACCAATAGTTGTGATCAAAATCATACTGAAAGTTGTTTAGTATTTTATTCATAAATATTATTCTATTTTAAAATTAAATACTATTTTTAAAATTATGTTAGCATATCTGTGCCACTTTAATTAGAAAAATGTTGAAGTTTTGATGTTAATTGTGTTATATTATAATTTTTCTGACCTTTCACAATTAGCTTGCATCATGTGTATCCTATTAAATGTTTCTGAGACAAGTTATGCATATCCTTACTGCAAACCATGTTGCCTTAAAAAGTTATTAGAGTTATGTAGATCATTTTATAAGGGGAAACGATCTGCTACACCCATTTTGTCTGTCCCTCTGTATCTCCATGTACAAAAGGTGGGTATGGGGTCTGTAAAAACAGTTTTCAAATGACCAAAAAAAAGGTACCAATAAAAATGGGGCTACAAGGTTAAAACCATAAAAATGTATTCAAATGAACATATGTGTCCTATTGAAAATAGGCACAAAATTCGAAAAAACCATCACAGCCTGTGGTGTAACTTACTGTTTTGGGTGTGGCAGATCCTTTCCCATTTATATGCCTAGACTTGACAAAATAAAAATAAAAGAAAATAAAGATGCCTATGTTTGAAAGCGTTCCCTAATTTGGTAACTTTTTAAGCTTTTGAATACATATTGATATATATCAAGTCATACTTGACCGAGTTGACCAACCCAAGCAACCACGTGGAAGGGGGTTGTTTTATCTTTTGTAATTTAAAATAAGTCTATAATTCATTTAATGATGCACATCATGAAAAATGAATTGAAACAATTTCAAATGATAATACATAATTTAACAAATTTCAAATGATTTGAAAATTAAGATTAATTTTTATTTTTACATACAGTACAATTCCTATATTGATTGAAAATCTTTTACTATATGTGCAGCCCAATTCAATAATTAAATGTATTTGTCAATGGAAACCTTGTCAAGAAGCTTTACCAATGAGGATAAATCTGACGTAAAGAGGGATAGATATAGATAAAATCTGTCATATGTGTGAAGAAGGAAAGAAAACTATCTTACATGGATTGGTAACATGTTCAATTATTGAGAATGTGTGGTTTGGATCACCCTTGAACATTAGAACCTCTGGAAATGAGGATACAACTTCCAATGAATGGCTTCATAAATGGATAAAGATGGATAATATGAAAAATAAAGATAAAAAAATGATGTGTGAATACATTGTTATAATATCATGAAATATCTGGAAAATTAGAAACTCTATTATATGATGGCACTATATTCAATATGAAACTTATTGTTGAAAATGACTATAGGCTAAAGAAAGGAATGGAAATGATAAATCCCCAAAATATATGGAAAAAAATGACAGACCATAGTAGCCTCCAAGGAGCGATAATCTCAAGTTGAACTTTGATGTAGCTTTACCTACTATCAATCAACAAGCTGGAGTGGAAGTAATCATAAGAGATGCAAGAAGAGTTATGACCATAGCAAGGACAGGAAAAGAGCATTATGCATACTAATCTTAATTGAAAGTGAAGCAGCACTATTTGGAATGAGAACAGTAACGGCACTAGGAGTATAGAAACTGGTAGTGGTGGGAGACTCCATATAAATCAACTCATTGAAAGGACAGTTGGAGGAAAGTTCCATAGAAATAAGGCTATGCATTGATGTTTGTAAGACCCTTTTTAGTCGGATATAATATTTAGAAATAAATGGAGATACGGTAATAAGGCGGCCCATGTTCTTGCTAGGCATGGAACTACTTGGCCACCTCCCGTTGAATGGATAGTTAATATACCGTAGTGGTTACAAAAAGCTATCCAGGATGACATAGTTATGTAACTTCATCATCTTTTAATGGAATTGCATCGCTTTACCCAAAAAAAAAATGAATTTGTCAAATCCTAACAGTTTTCTGCATCTAAATAGGTCTTAATGTCAAGCAAAAATAATAAAAAGTTGGGAAAACAGACCTCTTGGAAAGACTATGCTCAATTAGTCCAAAGGAAACCTCTTGTACGTAATTGAGACATCTCTTAGTTGACATACAAAGCAGTCCTATGATATATATATATCAACTACACTGGAGATGGCTGTGAGGCTTCAGAAGATTGATTTGAACCGTTCACCTTGAAACTCCAATAGCAGATAGCAGTATGTCGATGTGCTTAAACAAATATTTTCAAGAAAAGGTGCACATTCAATCAGCAGCAGGTAATTCTCAACAATAAACTCCATCACCGAAGCAGCTTTCATTCACTGCCTAGTGTCCTTTTTCCATAACCAAAGGGCTCCAAGTTGTTGGCCTCTTTGAGGTGCCTGCAGCATCTCATTCAAACTCTTGCCATCATCCTCAAGTTTCAACAAAATATAAAGCCCTAGCAATTTGTCATGAATCTCAGCAACTTCCTCAGTGACAGCAGTGCGATTGGAGGATCCTTACCTTGCACACTACCTGACAAATGATATCTCCCTTCTGAAGGCTAGAATATTGTACATGCAGAGGACAATCCATTAGAGAAAAATTTTCAAAATCTTTTCCAATTTCTGTTTTATGAAACCTTTTAAGTTGTATAAAGTGAGATCAAGTGCCTCACAGAATAAGTATTATAGTTGCATTTTGTGAAACCATCTAGCTTCGTATAAGCACAAAACAACAGAGCTCTAGTTCTTTTGCAATCTCCCCAATTTTGACGAACCATGAGTCAAAATACCGATTTCAGGGAAAATAAATGAAATTCTCACTAGTCTCCAGCCATTTAATAAGATAGAAGAAGATTAAAAGCTTCTTAAGAAACACTTCATCCAAATGTACACATTACTCACTCCAAAAATCTATCCCCATCAAGTAAGTTTCTGACTATGAAACTTAAAGGACCCACAGAAAATGATTAACACATGCAGTTTTTAAAGCCCAAACGAAAGAGGTTACAATTCTACTATCTTAAGAAGTAGTTTCTCAAGAAAACTGCCACCTTTAGCGAACATCAAACCTGAAACATGGTTTCAGAAGAACAGCCTCAACAATTGCATCCATTTTGTCAGCTGTAAATCCCAAATTGTACTTACAAGGGCACAAGCGTGGCAGTGCATTTAATGGAAAGTGACCTCTTGGAGCATCAACAATTAGTTGTGATTCCCAACATTAAGATGATTGGACTTTAAACCATACTCTCATCAACATAATGAAATCAAAATACCAGCGACAACGGTCCATATCAGAGAAAATACAATCACGGGGTAATTGCTATTTTCTCGTTTATATACCTTGATGCTAAGATGGCAGCTGCATCCAGGGAAACCAACTTACTAGCAGATCATTGGAAGATACCAAGACCAAGTATTCAAATTCATAGAACAGGTGCTGCAAAAAATAAGCTGTTTATATCTCCATTTATCATATATGTTGCTAGTTCTCACAACTTCTCGTTTTGTTAGGAGAACAAGGATAATACCTACAACAGTTCACATGTCACTGATTCTATTTAGAGTCATAAGATACTTCACCTGTACATGTAGACAAATCTTCATTGGCTTTTGAATTCCAATCCCAAAATATCAGTCAAACAAAATACGAAGGACAAAATTTCACATTATGGATTAATTTAGTCCCAAATCAATAAGGGTACCAGCAAGTGGGCTGTCATTTTATTACTATCGGATTAGTGTCCAAGGGGAATCATGCCAATACAGGAATGGGTGTTCAGTAGATTCCTAACTGATGTTAGGAGCAACACAATATGTGAGCAATAGCATCCATCATGAATCAAAATTCAACTTGCACATGCATGAATAATAACAACAGCAACAACAACAATAAAAATAATATTAATAAAACCTATAAATCTAAGCCAATAACAATACCAACAGTAAGAATAATAATTGTAATTTTTTTGTTGATAAAGGTGAAATTTTATTAAGAAAATAGGAGAGATACAACAAGGGGGGGTACGAGGAGTACCTCACCCAGCAGGAAAAACAAAAAACAGAAGCAAACTAGCCACACAAATATAAGACTATCCCAATGAAAAACCCAATCATAGAACTTAGCTTGCATGAAAGCCAGGAGAATGGAAACCCAGTGAAAAAGCAAGCTGAAAGCTTTGAGGGGGAGCTTATCCGTATAATGATAATCATAATGATCATAATAATAATAATAAGCTATAAATCTATACCAAACACTTGAAAAGGGGTAGCAAACTCATAGTTCCCACTTAGGGTTGCAAAACACTGAACTATGGACTCATCTTTTAAGGGCTTTGTCTGGGGACTCTTACTCTACACAGTGAATGTTGATGTACATGGGAATGTATAAGAGTACAACATGTAAGAGTACATATGTCTTTAACGTACATGTGTATACTTGCTAATATATACATATGTGAGAGCTCTCTACACTCATCATACGATTTTCCCCAATTCTTCTCCTTTCCTCTCTTCTTCTTCTTTCTCTTTATTCTTCTTCTTCTACAAACCCTAGCTTACATAACTACCAATACAGTAGAAATCCACTTAGTATCAGAACCGATAACCAAATCTCGGGCCCAGGAACACACCTACAACTTCTGCCACCTCACTGCTGATGTCATTAGGTCATATGGATGACATCACCACCCGTACGGACCTACTAGGTCAGTGACAGTATTTCAATCTGTGTAAATTGCAATTTGAAGCAATGAATGCCAAATTTTTTGGAACTGTTTGCTATATTTTGAGCATTTTTACAAGTATTTTTCATAAATTTCTCAGATATAATATTTTTGTTCGATTCATGCAAACATGGAGTTTTTTGCTGATGATTTTTGTTGCTATAGCTTTGTCTGAATGTGTGTGTTCATTAGAAACCAGTCTCACACCAAAGCATTGTGATTTGAAGAAGTTCTAACGTGTTTACTAGGGTAGTATTACTGCCAATGTGATTTGTCCCTCTTTTCTGTTCAATTTTCGATGTTTTGGGGTTATTGTGCCTTCGACATGCCGTGTAGGGATCTCTTTATTGTTTGTTCTTGATTTCCTCTTTGGTTACGTTGTTAAATTTTTATTAAGAAAGAGGCAACGAGGCATCCCCAACATACAACAGCCCAAAAGCACCAAACAAACTACAAATTGGAAAGGTTTCCCCACCATTTTTTCATCTCTACAACCGAATAGTCCCCCAGACCTTTACAGTTTAGGCCCCAAAAACAAAAAGATCCTTGGCTTTTGCATACATGTTGAACGCTGGTTTTCCATAATCTTCAAAAACCTTGTGGATCTTTTCTAGCCATATAGTACAACAAATCGCAGGTAAAACCAGATTCCACATCAACCGAGCCTTCTTTGAAATCTTTTCTATGGTCTAAGACATCACAAAAACATTACTACTTTCCGAGAAAACCCATGCCACTCCCACTTCACTTAATGCATAAGACCACACTTCATCAGAATTGGAACAATGCATGAGAATATGATTTACGGTCTCCTCCTCCCTTAGGCATAATGAGCAAACATTTGACAAATACATGCCCCATCTTTGTAAGAAATCAATGGTAGGATGTCTTTCCCTACAAGCTGTCCATACGAAAAAAGATACTTTGAAAGAGATCTACATTTTCCAAACCAATCGCCATAAGGGAAAGGGAACACCCTACTCTTCAATTTTCTTTTTATAAGATTGCACAGTAAAGGTCCCAGTGTTTGTGAGCGTCCAGCAAAGAGAGTGCTCCACTTCACTTCTCAAATGAATGTTATCCACTATACCCATGAGTAATGCCATTTCATCTATCTCCCAATCGTTAAGGTTTCTTTGAATCACTATATTCCAGTTCTCCCCCTCCTGTTCCCAACCCAATAATATGAGCCCTTAGCTTTCTTATTGCAAGCTAGGTTATAAATTTGGGGCATTTCCAACATTAAAGGACAATCCAAACACCATTTATCCTTCCAAAAATAAGCCTCACGACCTGAACCCACATCCACTCTGATAAAGTAATTGTAACTTGCCAAAAATTGCATTATGCCTTTCCAACAGCTCACCCCGTAAGAAGAAGGAATTTTTTATTCCCATGCATCTTCCTTCCCGTATTTGTTGACAATCACTTGCTGCCACAAGTTATTAGTCTCTTTCTCATATCTCCACATCCATTTTGACAGAAACACCCAATTGATGTCTTTCACTTTGAATAACCCAAGAACACCAATGTGTTTTGGTCTACGAATGTCCTCCCAAGCCACCAGATGATGACCATCCCCTTCCTCCTCTCTACCCCATAAGAATTCTCTTCTGCATTTTTCAATCTCATTTGCCACCGAGTTGGAACAACAAAGAGAGCAAAGTAGTAGGTAGGAAGATTCGCAAGCACCGACTTCATCAAAGTTATCTTGCCCCTTATGGAGAGAAGAGTCCCTTTCCATCCTGTAAATCGACGATGGATTCTTTCCAAAACTATGTTCCACGGTCTCAGTTTGTGAAGCTCACCATTATGGGTCAAGCGAAATGGGGCTACATTACGATTATGTTGTGGTTGATTCATTCTATGGAGTTGTCTTACCTATGAGAAGTGGGAGGCTGAAAATGCCTTGGTTATGTTGTGGTTGATTCATTCTATGGAGTTGTCTATTAGCAAGACATGCTTGTTCCATTCCTCGGCTAAGAACATTTGAGATTCTTTAGTTCGGGCCTATTTAGAGGAGTCATATTTGTCCTATGTATGAACTCCGCCAGCAAGTGTGGCAAATGTGACAAGGGAGCAGTCCATCTCATCATACTACTATGCTCTGCTTAAGTCTCTAGAAGGAGATAGACTTTTATCACACTTGCTCCAATACAGATCCTACTGATGTTATTGCCTTCTGATGTCATTTAGAGGAGCATTGTGTGTTTGAACTCCTAGCTGGTTTGAACCCCAAGTATGAGCAAGTCCATGCACAACTCCTTTGTCAACCTCGTGTTCCCTCCTTCATTGGGAAGAGCATCATTGTCAGGCTATGCTTTTACCTCTTATTGTCGAGTGTTTTGCGTTAGTTTCCACTTCATAGCATGGTGATAGAGGCAGTAGCAACACCCATAAATGGTAGAGGTACAACAAGACAAGTTCTACTTCTGATAATCAAGATCGTTTATGGTGTGACCATTGTGGTCATCTCCGTCATACTAAAGCAACCTGTTGGGACCTTCATGGCTGTCCTCACGAGCAGTCCAAACGTCCTCGGCAGTATTTTCCACTCTTATGGTGAGGACTGTTCAAGTGCTTATGCCGCTACCCCATCCAATCTTGTGCCACCTACAGGCTACAGCTCCTTATGCCTCATCCATAGTATTAGAATCTCCTAGATTTACTAGAGAGGAGATGGATTCTATTTGCCGGTTTATGGATTAGCTTGATTTCTCCTCTAGAGCTGTTTTGACTTATTTTGTGACCGTCGCATGTACCCAAGACTTTGCTCTCAATGTTTCCTCTCCTGCTTCTAGTCCTTCCTGGATCATCGATTTAGAAGCCTCACACCATATGATTGGTATGTCGATCGTTTTTCCTCTTATAAAGTTTGTTCTGGTAGAGACAAGGTTCAAATTGCTAATGGTTCTTTGTCTCCTGTTGTTGTCACTGGTTCTATCCATGTTACATCCTCCTTACCTCTTTCATCTACTTTCATATTCCAAACTTTTAACTTAATCTGTTTTCTGTTAATCATCTTACGAGTCCTTGAACTAGAGTATCACCTTCTTTCCTTCTTATTGTGTATTTCAAGACTTGATGGCGAAGCAGACTATTGGTAGAGGCCATGAGGAGTAAGGATTGTATATGCTAGATGATAGTACTCACATTTCTTCCCCAGTGCAACATGCGTCTTCTTCTACCCACGATTCGTCATCTCTATTTTAGCTTTTGTAGCGGTACTTCCATCTTGGCCACCTTCCCTTTTTTTTTTTACTTTGCAAAGATTGTTTCCTACTTATGACTTATGACATTCCGTTTCGAAGTCTAATTTTCATTGCAAAACTTGCAAGTAAACAAAACATTATAGATCTTCATATAATTAAGTTCTAGTAGGAGTCCGCCTCCTTTTTCACGTGTGCAATCATATTTATACTATTTTTTTTTATGAGTAACAAAGAATTTATAAAAATATAAGAAGAGAAAGAGAGCGTACAAAGCAGCCAACAAATGCAAACACCCACACCCACAACAACCCAAGAAACAAGAAAACTACACTACAACAATCAGGCATAAAGTTCCCAACAAACATATGAGATTGTCCAACACTCCACTTAGCAATCCTATCGGCCAAGGAATTTTGAGCTCGAGGAACATGATGAATTTCGACGTCCACCTCCTTAATAAGAAACCTAATCTCCCGCAAGAAATGATGCAACCTCCATTGCCACCCCTTCCCCAAGTAATCACCGATAAGGAGTCCCCCTCCACGATACACCCACTAACCCCCTTACTTTTTGCCAACTTTAAACATTCCAACAACCCCAAGGTTTGAACATGAATAGCATCACAACACCCTAACGGCCCCTTTAACTCCGGTGACATTACCATAAGCATCCCTCATAACATATCCAAATGCAGCGGGACCTGGATTACCAAAAGAAGCACCATCAAAATTCAATTTGTATCTTCCTAAGGATGGAAGAATCCAAGGAAGAGAGGGAACATGCTTGACCCCATTATAACTCGATATGCAAGACATCCAATCCCAAACCATGTCATTCATAGAACAATTCTTGAACTCCTTCTTGGCATAGAGCCAAGAGTTTATCTCACAAACAATGGAATCTATGACCACCCACTCATATGAAGCTTTGTCTTTGAAAATTCTTCGATTTCTCTCTTTCCAAACTCCCCACACCACATCCGGAAGAATAACTTTGGCAAACATTTTAGTCCCTAGCACCTTTCCCCCCTCTACCCCATTGGTAGAATAAACCCTCCACAGACTCCGACACAACAAAGTGGAGGGAAAGCACCATTTTGAAATAGTTCCACACTTTGGAAGCATAGGTACAATGAATAAAAATATGGTTTCCAGATTTTTCATCCATCTTGCAAATGGGGCACATAGAAGGGGAGATATGCATGAATGGCTTTCTTCTTTAAAGCATCTCCATGGTATTTTGTCTATATAAAAAGGCAATCCAAGAGAATGCCTTCACTCTTGGAGGCACCGCTAAATTCCATAAATTAAACATCGGAACTTTAGAGCATAAGGGTTGGTCTTTGGTCAGAATTGAAGAAAAAAAATGATTTGGAAGAGAAAACACCGTTTGGGGAGGGGGACCATATGCGGGTATCCCCTTCATCACTACTAACAAAACCAATAGGAGATCCTTGTAAGATTTCCCACAATGGGGATCTCCCACTCATGAGGGTCCCTAGTGAGGGAGAGATTTCAATCAAGGCCTCCATTACCATGCGATAAAACCTTAGCCACCTTAGCCTCTTTGAATAAGGTAATGCAATAGAGACAGAGAAAAGCCACTTCAAGGGTAGTGTCGCCCCACCACAAATCCTTGCAGAACCGAATTTTTAATCCATTACCAAGGAAAAAACGAGTATGGGGATAAAAAAGATGACTCACCTAGCTTATATGCTTCTAGCAAAGAGAATGAGACCGAGGGAGGTGTTGATTACAGTCCCACCCATTATCATTGGACCCGTATCCCATATCTGCTTCGGATGATGGAATGCCATAAACTCTCTTGTTCCAATGAAAATTTTCAAAGCCATTTACCCAGAAAAGCCAAATTTATCTCTTTAATTCGACCCAATCCGAGACCCACAAATTCCTTCCCCTTCACCACTACCTCCCATTTGACTAAATGATCCTTCTTTTGACTTCCCCCCTTCCACAAAAAGTCTCTGATATTTTTCGATCACGTCAACAATTTCCTTTGGGACTTTGTACATAGACATGAAATACACCAGGAGATTAGATAAAGCTCTTGTGATTAGAGTAATTCACCCTCCTAAAGAAATGTAGGATCTTTTTCAACAAGCGAGCTTCTTAGATATCTTTTCCACCACAGGGTCCCAAAAATCATCACCCTTGGATTCCCCCCAAGCGGTATACCTAAATATTTAACGACCACTTTCACCCTAGGACCTTTGCAAATCTAATGAGATAACTCTCTACTTTAACCCCCACCATCCAGGAAATCCATCTTTTCCCAAAACCTTTTTTTTCTAAGAACTCAAAAAAGAAATTCCCAATTGACTCTATCATAGGCCTTTTCTATGTCAATCTTACAAATCACCCCTTTACTTCTCGCCCTTCTCATCGAATCCACACATTCATTTGCAATTAAAACACTATTCAAGATCTACCTCCCTGAATGAATGCACTCTGTGTGGAAGAAATCACCCCTCCCATAACATTCTTAAGCTAATACGCCGAAACTTTAGAGATAATCTTGTAAAGATTGTTTACCAAACTAATAGGCCGATAGTCTCCCATGTCCCTAGTTCCCTCCATCTTTGGAATCAAAACAAGAAACGTGGCTCTCATGGCAATGCTTGTTGCTCCCCTATCAAAAAATTGGGAGAAATCCTTCATTAAATCATTATTTATTATATCCCAACATTCTTGGTAGAAATGCATTGAGAAACCGTTAGGCCCCAACGCCTTAGAACCATCCATAGCAAAAATCGCATTCTTAACTTCCTCCTCTCCAAATGGCTGTTCAAGCTCATCAACTTGATCCCTAAGAAGACCACCCTCAAAAATGTTATCAATGACTGATCTCACCCCACCTTCCCTTCTTATGCAACCTCTCATAAAAAGAGGTAGCCTCATTCGCAATCGCATCAAACTCCATAATCTCCTCCCCACCCACCTTAAGGCTAGAGATCATATTCTTCATTTTTCTCCCGTTGGTCATCTTATGGAAAAAGCTTATGTTTCCATCCCCTTCGCGAATCCATTTACTTTTAGCCTTTTGTATAAAATAAAATGCATCGGCTATGATGTTTCGCTCAAGACCACTTAAAACCTCCTTTCTTTTGACCCGGAGATCATCAGGATTCCCCTCACCAACTTCTACCATCTTATCAATAAGAAACAACTCCGCACCATGGTTCAAAATCTCGTGCGAGATGGGCTGCCTCGTGCGAAACGTATCGGTATCGCAGGCATGTGGTACAAAAGGGTCATGTTCAGCCAAACAACAGGCTCTGTACAAGCCCATCTCGAGAAATCAGGGTCATTTTGGCCTTTTTCCCTTAAAATATAAGGCGAGACTCGCAACGGAGGAACACCTCGTATCATAGCTCCTTAAAACCTTCAAAAATCTTTTTTGTTTTGCAATTTCTTTCTATATTTAGCTTCTATAGCCTAAGTCTAGGACTCCACTTGAGTCCATTTTGTTTGAAAAGGGAGATTTGAGCCTAATCGAAGGATCGAACCCAAAACCCCAAATCTCAACAAATACTTTGGTAAAATCTCTATTTCTTCTCTAATCCTTGTAAATTTTTTATATGTTATACAT
>JAOXJP010119249.1:0-13898 GCA_025762735.1 Platanus orientalis | reverse complement strand
AAACTCAAATGAAATGATTACATTACAAGTAGCCACTTGACTTTTAAGATATATTTGATAAATGACATTGATCTTCGTTACTTTTTTTTTTTTTTTTTTCTTTTTATAATTTAAATCCAGTGGCTCCAGTAGTGGCAAAGCTTTCTATTATGCTCTTTACGTCTTTCACGTGTTTTTTTTTTCAACTGGAATTAGGTATGAACAAGTTCAAATGGAGATGATGTAGATGGCATCAGGGGTGAACACATCAGTGTTGGAAAAGTAAATTACACTTTGTAGGGGCTCTTTTCACTTTTGGTATTGGTGTGTTCACTCATGATGCCGCCAGACCTTATTCATACCAAATCCTAAAATTATTTTTTTTCACTTAGAGAGAATTGGTAAGGGAACTGGAGCCATGTTTATACAGAAGTCGTTGGACGATGCTCAGGAAATAAAGATGAGGTTAGGGATAAAAAATGAAACCATATATTACAAAAATCCGGTTTTGGTGATAATTAGTTGTTTTGCGAAACTTTTTAGTAGACATGGCAAAAGTTCTATATAAAGTTCTATATAAAAGGAAAAATAATTTACGCAAGCAAGAATGAAAGATATATACGCCGGGAAAAAAAAGCGAAGCTTCAAAGGGTAATTTCGTCAAACATCCCTATAAATTAGAGAATATCTTGTGGCCAAGTTTAACTGTCACACTTGAGCCCCATGTTTGGTTTCGGACCTCGTGGTGCACATCACCGCCACCACCAGCAACGCAGCTTGGTTCATGGCCGGCACGAGCACCTTCTCACCGCCCGTGACCGGATCAACCACCCTTGTTGAGCTATACAGGAACAATGGCATCGCAACTCAGCTCTACAGAACAGGTGCTCCTTTTCTCCCCCTTAGAATATCTACCAAGTCCAATGGCATCTTCGCTTGCAGCAATAGGAATTCCTGCTCGAGTCTCGCCCTTGCCGAGGGACCTTCCTGCATTTTTGTCGGATCCGTGGAGACCGCCAGTAAGGAAACCCTAGAAGCTCTTTATCGTCAGGTCTGTTTTGGCTATGTTATCATGTACCAATTACAACTTCGTTTACTTAAATTGTCGATGAGTTAAATTAGGATTTCTCGGTCTTTAATTCTAGGTCTTGTTGGTATTGAGACTCTGATTGCTTGGTGATCCTGATTGATTTTATCTTGCCTGGTTCAATTACAACTACAGGGCCTCTGCTTGTTATTGATTTTGCCGCTTTTTATTTATTTATTTCTTAATTTTATTGTCTTATTGTTTTCTTTTGTTTTTACATGCATTTTAGCTGCAGGAATAGGATTTTTTTTTTCTAATGAGGAAAAGGTACTAATGGCTTGGAATTTTGATGTAGCCAACTATAAAAAAATGGGAGAATGTAATGTGATTTTTAGATTGTTTTGCTTTATGAATTTATGTTCAACCTACCAAGTTGTTCATATGACCAGATTTTTTTTTTTCTTGATGAATAATATGACCAGAATTTTACAAACACTGGCGATTTCGGCTTTATATTACTGGTCTTGTGTTGTCCTTGATCATTTCTTTATTCTATATTGCTCAAATGAGGAGAAACTCATCTGTTGCAATTGATTGTTATTGTTTCTCTAGGCACGAGATGCTTATTACAGTGGGAAACCTTTGATTGTTGATGATATGTTTGATAAAGTAGAGGTAACTCCACATTCTACCATAATCCGGTTTTAATTAAATATGATTGGCATTTTTATTCATATGTGAAAAACACTTGAAACAGCTAAAATTACGCTGGTACGGTTCAAAATCTGTTGTCAAGTATCCCCGTTGCAGCCTTAGGCAACAATCAACATATGCAGATGCCGAGGTATGAATTATGCATTGCAAACAGAAATGTTGTATGACTCCTAATATCTTAGGTGACCCATCAACTCATCATTACTGAACACCTTGCAAGGCATTCCCAAAGATCAGAACAAGTTGACACTTCTAACCAGCCTCTTTATGGACTCTTTCCAAATTGTTTAAAACTTTTTTCCTTGGTCATCCAAGTTTTAGCAATCACTCAAAAGGTTAAAAGAGTCCAATATGCAGCCTCTATGGACTCTTTCCAACTTGCTTAAAACTTTTTTCCCGGTCATCCAAGTTTTTCTTAGTCATCCTAATGTTCATTTGATGTGTGTACTTTGTACCATGCCTTATCCAATATGCAGAACACCAAATTTGTGGTTCGGATTAATGGGTCTGCCAATGTAAAGATTAGGTTAATTTCTCTGAGTTACTGTTAAGTACTGGTTTTTACTCGACTTGAAGATTGAGTGATTTGGCTGTAGGGCAGGAAGATCCTTCACAGGTTTTGGCATTAGCGAGCGTGTGGGCCCTGTTTCTTGTGTTTGGCAGTTTGGCTTTTCTTGTGCCTACCATCTACACTGTTGGTCTGGCTTATCAGGATGTATTCAACTCAAGATTTTCCCCTAGTAGCACGGCGTATGCACTTCAATTTCCTTCCATGGTTAATGGCATCCTCTTAATGGCTTTGGGGTTCTTGATTGGTTATCCTATTGCATCGGCTTCTGGTAATATTTTTTTCTTTCTGGATTTATTTCTCCGCAATATGGTACCTTATGCAAAATATGAAACTGCAGCATGGAATTATAAACGGGAAACATTCTGTCTGCTTGTTTATATATGATCCATGACATTAAGCTTCATTGAAAAGGGACATCAACTGTGGAGTAAGTTTCTTTTGTTTTTCTTGGGTCTTTATCTTGGGAATTTTTGAATAACAAAAGTTGGAAAATTTAACTTTATAATTAGAAAAGCAATAATGACATCTGTGAATGGAAAATTGTCCTATAAATCATATATACATATGTATATCTATAAGTAGTCGAAGAAGACTCGAAATGGAAGCCTAAGAAAGACTTGAAATCCTTATGGTACAAGTTTTTGGAAAGCAATTATGGACCGGCTTCTCTTTTTTTTGAACGGCATTTCTATGGAGGTGGGATTGGGTGTTCGTACTTCATACCCGCTTTTGGAAAGATAGATGGTGCACTCCACACCCGTTGATGATTGACGGTCCTATCATTTTTGCTATTGCTACAGATAAGAATGCCTTGGTGGCTGATTATTGGGGGATGGAAAGGCAAGGCTGCATTTGGAATATTGATGTAGAAGTTTCTTGAATGATTGGGAAATTGATGAAATGGCTTGCCTTCTAGCTAGGCATCTTAGATCCTACCACTTTGAACAGGGAAAGAGGGGTGAGAGGAATTGGAGGAATGCGGAGAATGGCCGATTTTTAGTTAGATCTTGCTATTCTATACTCAATGAGAGAGGGTGGTGCCTCATGCAATATGGTGGGCAATATGGGAGGAACATAATCACGAATTTTCAAGGACCATCATTATTATTTTCCTAATTGGTTAACGTAATGCTTTCCAAGATCTTTTTTAGCTATCAGCTTCCTCTATGTAAAAGAATCCCGTTTAGAGAATGAAGCTTTGAATGGGATTCTTTGATCTTCCCTGGTTAGGATTGGAGTTGGGTGCTGGTTTGTATTGCTTTTCTTCTTGTGTTTGGCCTGAAGCTTTTCTCATGCTTCTGGCTTGCCCTTTGTACCTTCTTTGGTTGCCTTGCTTTTTAATATATTTTCTTATCTTTAAAAAAAAAAAAAAATAAATAACAAAAAGAGGGAGGTGAACCTTCCTTTGATTGGAAATCCATTTGGAAGCTAAAAGTTCCTTCTAAGGTGCAGTTCTTCCTATGGATGGCCTACCATGTATAATCTTCAGAAAAGAGGTTTGATTCTCCCAAATTGTTACCTTGAATCTATAGACCACATTTTCATCCATTGTGATTTTGCTAGAGAAGTGTAGAATTGGGGGCTTGAGGAGATGGGTATTTCTTGGATTTTGCTGGATATCCTCCATTGTTTGATGCTCTCCTAGAGAATTCCGAAATCCTCTAAATTGGGAAAGTGCCTTTGGAGCTTGATTTATCCTTCGGCGTGTTGGTCCCTTAGGCTGAAAAAGAACCACAAAATCTTTGAAAATTATGGGGAGCCTTCTTTACAAGGGCAATCGATAGATGGTGTTTTGGGGCATCAATTTGTATTGACCTAAAATAAATTTCTTTTGTTGATGTCAAAAGGGGCCTTTTGGATGTGCTATTTGTAAAGGCCTTGATGTGTTTAACAGTTTCACTCTTTTCAAGGTTAATAATGGAGAAAGGGTGAAGTTTTGGAAGGATCCTTGGTATTCGAAGGTGGCTATATTCAAATTATTTCACATTTTTATTGTCTGGCGGATTGTAAAGATGGGACTGTAAAAGATCATATGATCAAGACACGTGCTTTTTGCTCTTGGAATATTCAGTTCAGGAGGAATCTTAATGATTGGAAGGTGGATGATATGGGAAGATTCAAATTATTTCAAATTTTTATAGTCTGGCGGATTTTAAAGATGGGACTGTAAAAAATCATATGATCAACACACATACTTTTTGTTCTTGGAGTATTCAGCTCAAGAGGAACCTTAATGATTGGGAGGCGGACAATATGTGAAGACTTTTGGAGATCCTTGAGGGGTAAGGTCTTGGGGACATGGACGGGGATGATGAGAGACTATGGTCATTAGATAAGGAGAATGGTTTCTCTATGAAGTCTATATATAATGCTCTAGCTGCTAGAGATCCCTGCTCCTTTCCAACTTGCTTCATTTGGAGCAACAAAATGCCTTCCAAGGTTTCTTTCCTTATGTGGGCGCTATGGTTGGATTGCGCCCCTACTCATGACAACCTTATTCATCGAGGCCTAATCGCCCCAAATTGGTGTTGCATGTGCAGTTTGGCAGGCGAATCTTAGGGTCACCTTATTATTCATTGTTGGGTTGCTGGTTCCCTATGGTCCTATGTGCTTTCTAGATTTCAAGTTGTTTGGGTTTTCCCCACCTCCTTGAAAGGCTTGTTTAATAGCTGGTCTTCTCAATCCTTTCACAACCTAAGTCAGTTGGGCTCAGAGGTTTGGACATTGATTCTCCCAACAATTTGTTGGATCATTTGGAAGAGTGCAATCAGAGAATCTTTGAAGGATCTTTTATACCTTTTCACAAGTTGTTGGATTCAGTCCTCTAAAAAATTTTCACGTGGTTGCCTCTTTATTGGGTTGATAATCCTTCCTTCAAAGTTTAGATCTTTGACTAGGATGCCTATATATTCAGCCAGTAGGCTGTTGGAGTTTGGGTCATTGTTGTTTCTTCCTTTTGCTGTTTTGTTCTGCCATTGCATTTCTCATGATGATAGCTTGAGCCTCCTTTTGTGCCTCTGTTTTTTTTTAATAAAATTTTTATCTTATCTTTCAATACATACATGCATATGTATATATATATATATATATATATATATATATATATATATATATGGGAAAAACCTCTCTTTATATTTTTAATTTATGAAGGGATTACATCATATATAGTGACGTGATACTCCGTATTCCCACAAAAGAGAATCACTTATATATATATATATATAAGTTCTCAATTTCATTTTCCAGCATGTTGATTTTTACTCCTAAACTCAAATCGCTTTGTTTTTGAAATATTTAAATCAAATATGTTGGTTAATTGCATGTCATAGACATGATTCAAAGACTTAAATTGAGTTCTTTCAACTTGGAGAGTGATGCAAAAGCAATGCTGCATGAAACCAGCTATGTAAAAATTCGCCAAACAGCCCCTGTCTAGTCTAATTGGGCCTGTTTGTGGCCTTCGATATGGGCTTCTTAGTAGATCTAAACTTGGGCCTCGCTTGGGCTAGTTATTGGGTTTACAGGTCAATTGCTGGACAACCTATATCTCTCTTTATTCGTTTATTATATGATTGTCTTTGGGTCCCACACGGATTCTAAAACAAAAAATTTAGTTATTAAACCAGGGTTTGATTTAGTTTCCTATTTTACTTAAGTTATTTAGAAGGAACAGTTTAGTGAACAAGTAGGATGCAATTAATGTTTTCTTAGAGTCCAAGAAAATCTTATTTAAGAAGTCTTTAGGTTTTTGAAATGTGAAAGTCCTATTTTCATCACATTTTTTGGGTTAAAATTTGTTTGTTTGAAATGTTTTTTTGTATCATTTGTAAGTTTATTCAGTTACCTTTCCAAAAAGCACAAGATCTAACGACTCCAAGGTGATTTTCTTTGGGTTGGTTATGGCAAGACTACTGCATGGCATCAATTTGTGATGGTAATTATTTATTTCAACTGTTACTTCTATTAGGAGTCTCTTAAATAAAGGTTTTGGTAGTCAAGGTTTGTTTAGGAATAATGATAGGATTTTGTTTTTAAAATATGGGTCACATTTATATTATAGAAAGAAGTTGGAATTATTTTGATTTTTCTTTTGGTTGCACTAGCTATTTTTTAAGTTTCTTGAACTTCATTAATGTATTTTATGTCACTTTATTTTTTTCGTCTTTTTGCATGAGAAATAAAATCAGCCATTGGCATCGACCCCAACCATTCTGACCATCAAGAAATATTTTTTTTGATTTTTTCATCATCCCTTCCTATTGAGAAATCATTTTTGCACCCTTTTTGCTATAGACCATTTACCCTATATTTTTCTTTACAATAGTTTTCTTAATAATCAATCCCAAAACCTTGTGTTAAGAAGCCTAAACCCAGATTGTAATTGCTTTGGCCAAACAAAACCCTATTCTAGTAGGATCATGACCCATATATTCAAATCCTTGCAGGTTTGTGAAATCCATTTCTGAGATTAAAACTCGTGTCAATATTTAGATAGAACACTTGATTTCATAACTTGTAGTTCATTAGATGTGTTTTTTACTATTCTTAAACTTTATACAAATTGTAAAAAAAATGAAATAACTCCTTTGTTGTCTGCAGTGGTTCTCAAGTTGACTTCAAATATAGAATTTTTGGGTTAAATTTTCAAGTTGACAAGCTATGGTTGAGAGAGAGAATGTTCAAAGTTGGCAGAACCATAGTTGTAGGGAAGCTTGGTACAAGGTGGGAAGCTCGTTTGGGAAACTAATTCCAAATTGCTTCCCCAAGTAGTGGGAAACACGCTTCCCAAATGTGGGAAGCACACTTCTCAAACATGAGAAATACAATGAAGTGACTGGGGAAGCAAGTGGAAGCCTTTAGAGAGAGCGAGTACAAACGTCTATACAATCGATTGGGAATCAACCGGGAATCAATCTAAGAAACAAAATTATATTTTATTTAATGTAAATCTTATGTTGTTGGTATTAAATAAAATATTATCTATGAAATTTGGTAATGATTTTTTATAAATAAATGATTTAGTATTGATTTTATTGTTTATATTTTTTTATTACAACAACAACAACAGCCTTATCCCAACTGTTTGTGGTTGGATACACAAATGCCAACTATAAAATACCTTGTATAAAGACATCTTATTTGAATTTTTATAATTGGTTGGCCTTACTAATAACGGGTGGTTTGCATATTGTTCTGTATGTTATGATTCTTTGTTACTTACATAGCATAGGTTTTAGGTTTTTTACTTTATTAAGTTTATTCATTTTATTGTACCGTATTTGAAATTATTGATCTTAAGTTATTGTTATTTACTTCCTACTAGTAATCAATTATTGTACAAGTACTTATTGGTTGTAGACTTCTTATTTACTACCTATTCGTAATCACTTATTCATCTATTATTTTTATTTCATTTAATAATCATTTCATAATATTTTTTTCTAATGGTTTTTAAGTTACTTCCAAATTTTACTTTACTTGCTTCCCAATCGCTTCATACCCATTTTCCAAATGTTTCTTAATCAGTTTTCGCTTCTCGCTTCCCAATGATTTATTGAGCCTTGCTTCCCGCTTCTCACTTTCACATTGCTTCCCGCTTTCGCTTCTCGCTCTGGTAACTATGGTTTAGACATCCAAATACTACTAAAAGATAATCATTTCAAAGTTTGAGAAAGTTCCATTCATAAGTAGGAGAACAGCATACAGCCCATAAGGTGGCAGTATCTGACAATGCTGCACAGCATAAAATTTTCTGCTTCATCACCCATTGGCCACTGACATGGCACACATGCAGAATTAGTAAAATTCAATCAGTTAGCCTCACAAAAGAGATAGTGTTGAAATATAATAAGTATATTAACTCATCCCTCTCCTATCACCCTAGGGTTTTAGGAGAGACGGTTAATTGCTTTATTTAAGATGATATCAGAGCAGGTTTTTAGGTTGCGAGTTCAAATCCCCCCGTGGACGCAAAAAATCATCAGGCCTTGCACCTAGCTCCCCTGCCTTAATTATCCAGGAGTGTCCCTCCTGAGGGGGAGTGTTGAAATTTAACAAGTATATTAACTCATCCCTCTCCTATCACCTTAGGGTTTTAGGAGAGAGTTAATTGCTTTTTTTAAGAGATAGGTGTTTTATCCCAAATTCATCTGGACCTGATAATGTCCAAAAATTGGATCTCTTTCCTGACCACTGGTTGGATATTTAGAAAAAGTCAGTGTTTGAATGGTTAAGTAATCTGACCAAGCTGATATATAAGTCTAATCTTCTGACTACTGATTGAATGGTCTCACATCTTTCATGTCCACACTCTGGACAGTGGACAGTGTGTGGGTGATGAAGCAAGTTTCATGCTATGACACAACATCAAAGGCCGCTGCTGATACGTACATTAGATTTATAAACCACTTATAAAGTAACATCACTGCCTACAAAGACCAGAAGAGAATATATAGTATATGAAACATACTGGATTTTGATCAGCCCACTTCCACAACTGAGAGAGTTCTTTATTCCCTAGTCTCCACCGTGGCCTACTATAGAGAAGAACAGTTTGTTGTTCAGATGTAAAAGTAATTGGAAGCAGGTAGCAAGATAAAGGACTGATTATGATTTCTGACAATATCTTGGATGCAAAAAACATTTCCAAAATTTAAGGGACACATCAAAATATCTTAAGAATAAGAACAGATTAAATGCCACATGCTAGTTAGGGGCATCAATGGTAATTGATTAATTAATTAACCAACATACATGACCCTTGTTAGCAAGGACTGTGTCCAATGGTTTGGATCCAATCAATAATCAAGTCAGAATTATGTCCACACAATCAATCATTTATAACCAATTAGAACTTAGTTCTGCTATCAAGCATGTGAAGATATGAGCAAGAGTTTTATATACAATTAAACTGTAACACAAAAAATTATATTCGTCAATATTTTGTCTCCTTTTGTTTTTGTTCGTTATCTATTTTAAGACAAGCCCAACACAGACCCAGATCCAATGCATACAATAGCACATGTCCATGAGTATGCTTGAACACAACCCAGAACTTATCCATCAACACCCCTAATGCTGTCAATCATAAGCCTATAACAAGTACTAGCAATAGCATGTAAAAACAGGAGAGGCCCATGTCTATTCTACATATGGCAGACATGTGAGACAGTATGGTGGTAGCAAGGTTCAAATGTTGGTGTCAAAAAAAATGTTGGTCGGGCCAAAATAAGACATAAATGTCAGAAATTTCAGAAAGAAATACAGTAAAAATCATAGAAAATTAGGAAACATATTCTAAATTAACTGCATAAACATAAGGGAACGAATAGATTCATAAGGAATGATAGTGATACCTTATTTTAATACATAACACATTTGTCTTATAATATTCTTAATAAATACACATGCATTCATCAAAATTTTGATACATAATGATTGACAAATAAATTACAATCTAACTATACAAAAATAAGAGAACAAGTAGATTCAATTCCTCTTTTTTCTTTTCTTCTCCTTTTTCCTTTTGTTCCTCCTTTTATTTCCCTTGGAATTTATCATTTCTTATATTCTTTTTGAGCATGTCGATATAATGATGACATTATGCAATAATACTCTACGAGAAGAGAATATTCACTCAACACGTCGACATCCTACATCATGTTGACCAAAAAATTGAAGTTTTATAATGAAATTAATGCTTCGTGTCGGTGTAGATAATGTTATGTCAATCCTAGTCAACATGGACATATGTCGGGCGACATATACACATTTCCAAACATTTGAAACCAAGGGTGGTAGTTATCCACCACAATATGGGTCCCACCAAGGGGTGTTGCAATCCACTAATAATCAGATGTCTTTTTTTAGGAATAATTTGATCAGTAAAAGTCAATATTTTTCCAAGGGATCTGTCCCACGGGTACCCCCAAGGCATTTAGGAATCAGAACGGTACCTCCCATGATCTTCCTTGATTTATGTAAGTCGTAAAAGTGACAAAAATTCCAAATCAAATGAAGAAACACAACAATGAAATATTAGGCTTCATTACTGATCACCAAGAAAATAAAAATGAAGGCTTCATTCAATAAATTGAAATTTGAAAATTATAGTTCTAGATTGATAGACTCATTACTAGGAATTTCTTTTTAGCAGGCAAAATTCTTGAGAGACTCCAACTTTTTTTTCCTTTTTTACTCAAGATTTTACCGGAAAAATTAAGAATAAAAGAAAAATTAGTTTTGAAAACAAAAAATATACATATTAAAAAAAATTTGATCTCAAGAACCAAAAATAACAGTATATCTTTTGTATTAAAAAGTAAAGTTTCTTCAGGGATATCAAACTTTTAGTCAAACTATAAACTATCCAAATTCTTCTGGCATTTTACCCTTTCAAGATCGTGGAAAATAATATGCGAATGAAAAATATGAAGGGTACTAGTGCCAAGAATTACAGAGGTTCTGCAGATTTAAAAACCATAGCGAAGATGTAAGATAGCTGGCACAAATTTAACCTAAATAATGAATATGAGAATATATGCAATAATTGAAGGATCATTCTGGACTGACATAATGGCTATAATTTGCTATGCTACAAAACTATTTTGCCAATCTTGCTATGGTACAAGTTAAAGGAAACCTCAAGTTAGGATAGAAAAAAAAGGTAAGGGACACCCTCTATAAATTTGTTCAAACATGCGGCAGACGGAGACGAGATGCACCTTTAAAATAGATGCTCCAAAAAGAGGGTTAATTGGCCAACCCACCTTCAAACTTGTCATGTTCTATGGTGGAGTAAGAAAACATAACAGTAGATGATCTGAAAAAGTGCTACATAGAGGATGATTAAAACCATTCAATCTTGAGGGGAGGATGGGGGGATAGTTGAAATGGGGCATGGTGAGAAGCAGGGGAGAGGGTTTCTGAGGAAGCGATCAATGTGAATGGAGCTTGACCCAAGGAGGGGAAGAGGAGAAATGAGAGGGGGCCTCAATATGGGAATGGAGGTGGGAAAGTTTAGGGAGAAGGGTGATAGTCATATCTAAGAACAGAGAATTGAAGGTGATGACAAGAATCAACTGTGGCCTTCAGACCAGGGTTCATTGAGGTTGCAAAACATAAAGGGGAAGGGCAAGGAACCTCACTGGAGCCTCGAGTGAGAGATGTATTGTCTAAGCAGAGCCAATTTACCGATTTGCAACTTGTTAAAATCTCGGAAGAGGTTAAGAATGGGGATCGTGTCAAATTCAACATGGGGAAGATGGTGTTCTTCGTTTTGAAAACCGTTTGTGTGTTCCCAATATCGAGGGGCTGAAGAAGATCTTAGTTGATGCACATGGAGCTACTTACACAGTTCACCCTAACAACACCAAGATGTACAAAGACCTGAAGGAGACATATTAGTAGTGCAACATGAATAAATATGCAGCTGAATTTGTGGCTCAATATTTGACTTGCCAGCAGATGGCAAAACACCAGAAACCTGTTAGACCAATACAGCCACTTGAGATACCGATGTAGAAGTGGGATCATATATCAGTGGATTTTATAGTTGGTTTGCCGAAAACCCAAAAGGGATTTGACGTTATTTGGGTGATTGTTGACAGACTGACCCAAGCAGCTCACTTCCCACCTATTCGCATTTCTTACCCACTTGATAAGTTAGCTCAACTCTACGTAAATGAGATCGTGAGACTACATGGTATTCCAACAGCCATCATATTTGATAGAGATACGCGCTTTACTTTAAGGTTTTGAGAAAGTTTACAACATGCTATAAGGAACAAATTGAACTTTAGCACAATCTTTCATCCTCAAACTGATGGACAATCTAAGAAAACCATTCAAACTCTAGAGGATATGTTGCGAGCCTGCATGTTAAACTTGAAAAGCCACTAGGACACCCACCTACCTTTCATTGAGTTGGCTAATAACAACAGTTATCAAGCGAGCATTTTAATGACACCATTCAAAGCCTTGTATGGCAAGCGATGTAGAACTCTAATTTGTTGGGAAGAAATTAGAGAGCAGAAACTATTTAGGCCAGAATTGGTTCAAATTACCACAGAGAAGATCTGTTTGATCCGAGAACGACTCTAAACAGCTTAAAGCAAACAGAAATGCTACGCCAACAAAAAGGAGAGAGCTCAAATTTGATGTTGGCGATCACCTATTCCTAAAGGTATCTCTATCCAAAAGAGTTATCAGGTTCGGCAAAAAAGGAAAGCTTAAACTACTTCTAGTTTTGCTTAATTAATGTTAAGTTTACATCATTCTATAAAGAATAGAAGAAAAGGGAAAGAGGTGGTCAAAGATTTTGGAGTTTGAGCAAGAAGATGATGAAGATTGTTGAGTGTTCATACATGATGTGCTACTCCTTTCTTCTCCCGTTGTTTTCTTCTTGGTTAATCTTCAATTTGGTTGGTATTTTGGTTTGTCTATCACTTGTTTGCTAAATCTTTGAAGTTTGGTAAGTTTTCTTCATTCCAAACACTAAATCCATGGAGGATTAATGAGTTCTCAACTTGATTGTTTTACTAATTTGTTTTTTTACACTTTCCCCCATTTTTGGTTGCCAATTTGGGTGAGATTACAGTTTTTCATCACTTCTTACAAGAGATATGTGAGTTTGATGATTCTACATATTCCATAAAATGATTCCTTCTAGCCTTGGTAAAAACTTCAATTTACATGAGATTTTAGATTCTATATGTGTATTGCTAGATCTATTCCATTTTGAGCATGTGTTAGTTAAGATTTACTCATTCTCTTGTACTACCATCATAGATTCATTGGAATCCTAAGTTTCATCTATGTTTGAATGTAAGGTCGGATCCTTATGAAATTAAAAATGGAAAAATGATTTTTATTTCATACGTTTGATGTTTGCATTGATTTCCCCTATACTTGATATTTCTATTAATATCACTATTGTTAGTTGGTAGTCCATTTCTGATTTAATCAACTCTGAGTGTTGTTGCTTAATTTATTTCATAGCTAGTTGGTAATCAATGCTATTATTATGCTTCCCACTTGAGCTATTACTTTCCATTTGGTTTTAAGCATGGCTTTACATGGTCTCAAATAGGAGTTTTTACTACATGGACATCTCTTGCATTAAATCCTTATGCAGTTACATGCTACTCTATATATCTGCATGGATTTTAAAGTATCATTTCGTATCTGAGGATTTGATTTTGGACCCAATCACTGGGAATCATTAATAAGTGAAGACGGTCTTATGATCCATTTCAAGTACCCAATCACTGGGTCACATCAATACGTGAAGGTCTTATGACCCATTTCAAGTACTCAATCACCGGGTCACATCAATAGATGAAGACAATCTTATGACCTATTTCAGGTACCCAATCACCCGATCCCATCAATAGGTAGGAATAGTATTATGACCCATTTCAAATACCCAATCACCGGGTCACATCAATAAGTGAAGACGGTCTTATGACCCATTTCAAGTACCTAGCCACTATGTCACATCAATAAGTGAAGACAATCTTATGGCCCATTTCAGGTACCCAACCACTAGGTCACATCAATAAGTGAAGATGGTCTTATGACCCATTTCAGGTATCCAGCCACCGGATC
>JAOXJP010119238.1:0-13898 GCA_025762735.1 Platanus orientalis | reverse complement strand
TGAGCGACCTCTCACGCACTGGCCTCAGGCACCAAAGAGTGGATCCCGAAACCACGGGTGGGCGAGGGCATCCGAACCCCTCCTGAATGCCGATGTCCACACCAACCAAATAGAAGATTAACCAAGATGAAAAGAGTTTGAGAACAAAGGAGTAACACATTGTGCATGTAAACTCACTAAAATCTAGTCTCATTCCTTGTTTAAGCTCCAAAATCCTCAACCATTTCCTTCCATTTTTTTATTCTTCGTAAAATGAAGTAAATCTAATATTAATCAAGCAAAACTAGAAGATTCAAGAAGAAAACCACCTATCCTAGCAAGTTTTTCCATGGTTGGGAGTGAAGCCTACCAAAATTGGGAAGAAATCCTCCTTTTCTTTCCAAGCTCTTTAACTCTTCTTTTCTTAGGTATAATCTAACCTATTTTAGGAAAAAATGATTTTGATAGTATTCCTTGTATGAGATTACCTTTTCCTAGAAAGAATTCATGCAAAATGGGGAAGGAATCCCCTTTTTTAAGAATTTGGGCATGTTGGGACCCATCCACGCGACTAGGGACCCATCTCGGATATAGGCGACCGATCACACTATGCAACCCAGAATTTCAAGGTTCTCAAAATTACTTGTGGCCCATCCTAGATTTATGCGACCTATCACAAACATTCCCGTATCCCATCCCGGAATTTGGGGACCTATCCTAGTTTCTAGATTGGCTTTTCCAACTTTGACCCTCATGTGAAAAATGATCATAACTTTCTCTAGAAAACTCAGATTCATGCACCGTTTGATGCGTTGGGAACTAGACTCATAGAAAATTTTAATTATGTATGGATTATACTCAAATTATCTCAGGATTGGTATAGGTTTTCTCATAAATTTACCCTAATTATGCACTTGAAAAAACTTCCAAACTTGGATAGTTTGTGGTCTAAAGTGGTTTTTACACTTATAAATTGGTTGAAAGGGGTTCCTACACTACAAGGTCTGTCTACACATGTGAAATGATAATTACCCTTATAGGGTAAAATGACAATTTTTCCCTTTAAATGCAACATGGGGTGTCACTCTCTCCCCCTTTATAAAAAGATTTCATCCTTGATTACAACATTTCCAAACTTTTGGGAAAAGTGTGGACAATTTGACTCCCCTCTCATCCACCCACTTAGCCTAACCTACTTTGCATTCCTTGTGTTTCTTACTTTTGGTTATCTCATGTCAAAGCTTCATAACCTATTAAGCAATTTCAACGTTTTTTAGTTGTCAACTTGGATTGGCACATAATGTAATTACCACCTCCTATATCAAACATTAAAAGGGTTACATCTCCTGTGGAATAACCCCTCCCAAAGAATGAATCCAAGGAACGAATGCAATGCTAGTGGGATAACCCCTTTAAATCACAAGCACAACATCTCCTAAATGAATGAATGCAAAGCGTGTGGGATAGCCCCTCTGAATCACACACATGTGGGACAACACCTCCTAAATGAATGAATGTAATGTGCGTGGGATAGCTTCTCCAGCACACGTATGTGGAACAATACCTCCCAAATGAATGAATACAATGCATGTGGTATAACCCCTCTGAATCACATGCACGTGAGAAACACCTCCCAAATAAATGAATGCAAACCATGTCGGATAGCCCCTCCAAATCACACATACATGGGACAACACCTCCCAAATGAATGAATAAATAAAATGCATGTGGGATAGCCCCTCCAACACATTTATATGGGACAATGCCTCCTAAATGAATGAATGAAATGCCTATGGCATAGCCCCTTTGAATCACATGTACATAGGACAACGCCTTTGAAATGAATGAATGAAATACGTGTGGGATAGCCCCTCCAACACATGTGTATGGGACAACGTCACCCAAATGAATGAATGCAATGTGTGTGGGATAGCCCCTTCGAATCACACATATGTGGGACAACACCTCCCAAATGAATGAATGAAATGCGTTTGGGATAGCCCCTCCAATACACGTATGTGGGACAATGCCTCCCAAATGAATGAATGCAATACATATGGGATAACCCCTCCGGCGCATGCAAATGGGACAACACCTTCTAAAAATTGAATGCATGTGATTTATGTGGGATAACCCCTTCCATAATAAGTAAATGTAAATAAATTCATGGGACAACTCCTCCTAGTGGTTCCTCTATGGAAATCCATTTTTCATCATCCACTAGTACTCTACCCAAACCGGGTAGAAACTATATGTTGTCACAACATCGTTACCATTCCTAAAACGGAGTGATAATCCAATCACACATACAAAAAATATATATCATGTTTCTATCCTCAATTAGGAAATATTCACATATAATACTTCAACATATAACATGCAAGAACCATAATCGGACAATATACTCACGTAAAAACTTGGATACGGGATTACGAATCTCCATTCCAGATGATTCCACATCCACAACCGTAGATCCAGATGCATCGGCATCCTATGCCATCGAAGCAGGTACATGTTCCTAAATCCTCAATCCTTGTCCCTTTTCCATAGGCTTTGGAAGTAGCTCATTCTCCCATGTTGGGAAGTTCCTAATCAAATGGCCTAGGTGCCCACATTTGAAGCATGCACTTGTCTTACGGTAATGGACATGCCCATGTCTCTTATTACAAATCCTACATTTCTTCACTTTGTTGGGAGTATCCTTTTTGAATTTTTTACAACTTTTCTCATTCTTTTTTATGGGGCCCTCAGGGGAAGGTTGTTTCTTAATAGACTCCCTTCCAACATTAACCTGTTTCTCCTCTACTTCCACTAGACTCTTGATTGCTCCCAATATACTAGTAAGGTACTCAGTTTTCGCTCGAGGGTGGAAGAAATAGATTTATGAGGCAACATATCCTCCTAAAATCAATTAAACATAAAATTTAGAACCATATATCAATCCATTCTCACATCAAAACAAAGATACATAATTTCCTATATCACATAAACACTGGTCTTAGAACTTGTATCTAATAATCATCAACTCAACTCTAAGATACTTAAAATCCTCAAATCTTAAACTTAAAACATGAGTAATCAATCAATCCTCAAATATTTCCACTGACTTTTCCAAAAACTCAATCTTTAACTCCAAACTAACTCAGATTGTTTATAGAATCTATAAACCTAGGCTCTGATACCATACTATGATGCCCCAAGATTCATAACCTTATATAGGGTGAATTTGGGCCACTACTATCCAAATCCATATCCTAATCACTATAAATTTAGTTTATCTTACCTTTAGGATCATAAACGTACTTTGATGCAGTGGAATAATAAATAAAATGCTAAATGATATTCAATCTCAGTGGTGCAGTGAAAATATAAACATACACATTCTAAACTACAAAATGAAATATAACCAATAAACTCCAAACATCCACATCGAATAAACGATTAATCTCCAATCTAAGCATAACCATGAAAATCTAGATAGTACCATCAAATGGCCCTCAATTTGGCCTACAAATATCCATCTCCTCAAACAAAACTACTAACTAATACTAAGTAGAATCAAGTCTCAATAATCCATGTCTTATACATAGTAGTGTACTGAAAATAAATGAATAGAAAGTGCATAAATAAAATTGCCCTTTTGTCCCCATGAACCACCTCTAGGAATGAACTTGCAAGAAATCTCGTACTACAAGGTGACACCTAAAATGATGGTAAAAACATGGGTAAGTTATAAAGCCCGTGAGAGAATATACATAATGTCCCACGGAGTAAATCGAATCTGCACGAGTATGACTCAATACCAAATTAGAACATGCATAGCAGATAATAATTGAACTAGCCACAACAATGATAAGATTTTAGTAAAGATGACATAACTAATAAGGCCAATTCAACATAAGTTCATAACTAAAACATGTAAAGTGTAGCTTATAAGGGAAGTACAACATGCATTGTAAATGTTCACTACAAAGTACTCGTGTAAATATGCCTTAGTGCCTCTCGAATACGCTGCCTTAGCATATAGATATCAAAATCATATACATGCTCATGGAAGTCCAATGTAGCTCTCAAACAAACATAACTTAAGAAGGATCTCAAACAAAACGCACCTCATATCAAAGCCAACTCAACCCATGTAGGGTTTCTGAATTAATCCTTGTCAAAAACACCTAGTGAAAAATCCAATTGAGTAGTCCACATCGAGAATCTAACAAAACTGAAACCTTATAACCCATATAGGATTTCTAACAAAAATGAAATCTCATAATACCTATGTAGGGTCTTTGACAAAACTGAAATCTCATACAAAAATTGTGGGCATCTAGTGTCATCTTCACCTATTGATGCCACCTGGTGACTGGATCCAGACATGGGGTTATAAGTCTAATATATCCCGTAAAAATCTCCCAAGATGTCAAAGGATATCAAACAAAAATCCCCTAGGGTATCAAGGGTTAATGAGAAACTAGTTTTGTCTTTACCTATTAATGTCATCCGGTGATTGGGTCCAAACCAATATATCGAATCCATACCATTACTTAATGATCTATGGGGAAAACACCTCCCTTCAATATACTTACCTAGGGACAACACCTCCCTTGATTCACACTTATATGGGAAAACTCCTCCCAATCAATATACTTACATGGGGCTTCACCCCCCACTATATTCCTATATATGTTGGAAAACTCATCCCAACTATCCATGTAATTGGGATGCCTCCCAAATCAAATCTTCTAATCCAAATCGGTACTTTAGAGTCCATGCCTATATACAGTAGTACATAGCTATGTAATAGAGCCATGCAAGATATGCTCATGTAGTAAAAGCTTATATGTGAGACTATGCAAAATCCATACTTAAAACAAAACGGAAAGTAATATCTAATACTCACAGCAAAACCAAAATTTTGGAATTCCTCTTCTAAGTTTCCATAACCAACAATAAGATAAAAGTCTTAAACAAGACATACAAATCTAAGGCTGTTACTATGGAGTTCATCAGATTAGTCTAAGTGGATATAATCAAGTGGGTAGCATAATAATAGCATCAATGACCAACTAGCATATGAAATAGAATAGACAACAAAGTTTGAAGCCTATTAAATTAAGAAGACGCTACCAACTAGCAATTATGATTCCAATGATCCAACCTTCTTACCTTCAATCATAGAGAGAAACTTAGGATTCCAATGAATCTATGATGGTTATAAAAGAGAATGAGTAAATCTTAATCAAAACATACTCAAATCGGAATAGACCTAGCAATACACATAGAATCCAGAATTTCATGTAAATCAAGGTTCTTACCAATGCATAATAGAAGGAATCATTCTATGGAATATGTAGAATCACTAAACTCACATGACTTTAGCAAGAAGTGATGAAAAATTGAAATCTCACCTAAAATGGCAACCACAAATGGAGAGAAGTACATAAAATAAAGAAGTAGAGCAATCAACTTAAGAACTCACTAATCCTTTATGGATTTAGTGTTTTGATGAAAGGAAATTACTAAACTTCAACAACAAGGGAAACAAAATGAAGAGAAAATTGATATCTCATCAAACAAAAGATTTCAATTGAAGAGAAAGGCAAGAAACCAAAGAAGTAGCATAACATGTATGAAAACTCACTTCAAATCTCATAAACTTAGAAATCAAGTGATGAAAATTTGCCAAACTTCATAGATTTAACAATAAAGTGATAGAAAAACCAAACTACCACTCGAATAGAAGATTACCAAGAATAAAACAATTTGAGAACAAAGGAGTAGCACATCATGAATATAAATTCACCAAAACCTAGTCTCATTTCTTGTTTAAGCTCCAATATCCTTAACCACCTCCTATTTTTTTTCTATTCTCTGTAAAATGAAGTAAATCTAAGATTAATCAAGCAAAACTAGAAGATTCAAGAAGAAAACCACCTATCATACCAAGTTTTTCCATGGTTGGGAGTGAAACCTTCCAAAATGGGAAAGAAATCCCTTTTTTCTCTCCCAAGCTCTCTAACTCTTCATTTCTTAGGTGTAATCTAATCTATTTTAGGACAATATGATGTTATATAGTAGTCATTGTATGAGATTACCCTTTCCCTAAAATATTTCTTCTGAAATGGAGAAGGAATCCTTTTTTTTTTTGGAATCTGGGCGTATTGGGACCCATCCCAAACACCTCCTGCAACCCATCACAGATTTTCGAGACCGATTGCGGGTACCCCTCGAGACCTATCTCAGATATAGGCAACCGATCGCTCTATACAACCCATAATTTCAAGGTTTTGGAAATGACCTGTGACCTATTCCAGATTTAGGCAACCTGTCATAGACACCCCTGGGACCCATCCCAGAATTCAGGGATGCATCCCTATTTCCAGTCTAACTTGTCCAGCTTTGACTCTCATGAGAAAAATGGCCATAACTTTCTTTAAAAAACTCGGATTTACGCCCCGTTTAATGAATTGGGAACCAGACTCATAGACCATTCCAATTATATATGACTCATACTCAAATTGTCTCAAGATTGGTACATGTTTGCCCATGAATTACCCTAATTATGCACTTGGAAAAACTTTCAAACTTGGATAGTTCTTGGTCCAATGTGGCTTTTACACTTATAAATTGGTCGAAAGGGTTCCTACACTACTTTAAGGTCTATCTACACATGTGAAATGATAATTTTACCCTTTTAAGGGAAAAATAACATTTTTACCCTTATAGGGGTACAATGACAAATTTTCCCTTTAGATGCAACATGAGATGTCACACTTTTAGCTGCCTTCAGATAAGACTCTTTAGGTGTAGCCTGATAACGACCATAGGCTCTAACACTAAAGGCAATGTCCATTTTGCTCACAGTCAAATACAACAGACTGCCTATAATACTCTTGTAATATATAGAATAAATATCGACACCGTCGGGATCCTTTATGATTTTCTCGATGATGCTTATTGGAGTATTATTAGGTTTGGAGTCATTGAGTCCAAACTTTAAGACTCATCTGATCTGGTAAATTTGGATTGATTTAGAAATATTTCATCTGAAGTTTGTTGGATCTATAATCCTAGGAAGAATTCTAATTTTCTCTCCATACTCATTTCAAATTTGGATTTCATCATATGAGCAAACCCATGAAATAACTCAAAAGTAGACCCAAAAATGATGTCATCCACATATATTTATGCAATGAGTATGTGGCCATCTTCTTTTTTGACAAAGAGAGTTTTTTCCACACTTCCCCTATCAAAGTGATGATCCATTAGAGATCTGGTTAGTCTCTCATACCTGGCTCTAGGGGCTTGCTTTAGCCCATACAATGCCTTCTTCAACCTGTATACGTAGTTAGGCATATGAGGGTCCACAAATCCCTTAGGCTGTTCTATGTATACTTTTTCTTGAAGTACATCATTTAGGAATGAACTTTTTACATATATTTGATATAATTTGAACTTCAAATAACATGAAATGGATAGTAAAATCTGGATAAACTCTAGTCTAGCCACGGGAGCAAATGTCTCCTCAAAGTCTATGCCCTCTATTTGAGCATAACCTTAAGTTACAAGCCTAGCCTTATTTCTCATCACCGTGCCATCTTTAGCGTGTTTGTTTTTAAATATCCATTTTGTTCCGATGACATTTTTGTAAGAGGGTCTCTTAGTTAGGAACCATACGTTGTTCCTCTTGAATTGGTTAAGCTCCTCTTGCATGGCAATGATCTAATCAGGATCATTTAGAGCCTCTTTCACTTTCTTGGGCTCTACCTTAGAGGTGAAACATAGGTGGTTTGAGATGTTTTTAATTTTCCTTCTTATTCTCACTCCATCTTTAGGATCACCTAAGATGTCACTTGGTGTGAGTCCTTTTCTCCTTAGGATGAGGTTGGGCTTCTTCATCTTTGGAGCTTTGTTGTGATAAGACTTTGTGGGTATTGTAAAAAGACCTAGGGGGTCTACCCACCCCACTTCGAGGGGCTATGCTTGGCCAATGTAGGTTAGCCTAGGACTTTGGTTTGGAGTTGCCACCAAATTGGGCTTTTACAGACGGTGTTGGATGTCTGCCTCCTTTCCAGGGAAAAAAGGATTCTGGGCCTTGCAGCCCGGGCTAAGCTTTTAGGCCTAGGGATGACTATTGAACTGGTCAGTTGTTCTCGAGATTTTTAGGGTAAGCTGTTTGGTTGTAATTGGAAAACGTGTTAGGCACCTCAATTACCCATCTTTTAAGGTGGCTCCTTTGACCTAACAATGTCTTAATGTTATTAAACATGATAGGAAAAAATGGGATTTTGGTCACTTTCTATCAGTACGCCTAAATTTACATTCAGTATGCTTGATCTTTCACAAGGGGTGAAAGTTTAGGCGTACTGACCAAAATGGGTCCCACTCTACTACTCTGGTGAGGCTAGAATTCTAGAATTATTTTCTAGAGGGTTTCTTAATGTTTTATGGATTTTGAAAAATTTTTGGGCTTTTTGAACAAGGGATAAAAATGTCTAAGCTAGTGTGCCTGATTTCTTAGGGTACGCCTAAAATACATGTACGCCTAATCTTTCACAGAAGAAAGTTCAGCCATATAGATCCTAATGGACCCTACTCTGCTATCTTAATTATCATAGTGGCTTGGGGATATTGACAAAATGATTTTGAAGTTCTATAAGTTATTTCTAGTCTTCTGCTCACTTAAGAATAGAGGAGCAAAACAATTCAAGATAGTATGCCTAAAATTAACTATACGCCTAAATTCAAAGTATGCCTGATCTTTCACAGAAATGAAAGTTCAGGCGTACAGGTCCAAATGGACTCCATTTTGCTATTTTAGTGAATTCAAAGATTTGAGACTCTTCTTTGAGGAGTTTTAAGAATGAACCCACCCTTACTTGTTACTGGATAGAGGGGTAAATCTATTTAACAGGGTACGCTTGAACTTGGCTCTACACTTGAATTTAGGGTATGCTTGATCTTTCACAGAGGTGAAAGTTTAGGCGTATTGGCCCCAATGGGTCTCATTCTTCTGTTTTAGTGAATTCAGGGATCTGGGGTATCTTTCAAGAACTTTCTAAGGGTACATCCACCCTCGCCCATTACTGGACACATGGGGACATTAAGCTAAGCTCTTCAGGTTGGTACACCTGATCTCAGGCTATACGCTTGATATCCAGATGCGCCTGATCTTTTATAGAATGAAAGTTCAGGCGTACTAGTTCTGGATTAGAAACCAACAACTTGTTTTCTAGGTTTTTGGGCCATTTCTCGAGGTCAGCTGGGTTTGAGATTTTTTAGAGGGGTGAGTGGCTACCCCAGAGAGTTCTTTGAGAAATCCCAGCTCCTCTAAACAAGGAAAAATCCTCCTTTGAATTTTTTAAAAGGGGTGGATCATGTGCAAGTCAGCACAGAACTTAGCAAATATAATAGATTATGAGGCCCATTTCAGGAGTTCTACACATGGGGCTAGGCCCAAATTTGGCAGAGAATAAGCATGGAGGGTCATGAATCTACTGTACAAATTTAAAGGTAAAAAAGTATGGTCATAGAAAGTTATTTAGCAAACAAGTTACATGACTAGATAGAGAGCAGAATAGAGGCAACAAAAAATTAAGTAAAAATTCGAGTAAAATACTTAAAATATAATAAAATTAAGTATAAAAATTCATGAAGAAATCTAAATTATCTATCTACTGAATATATATATAATTTCATAACACTAATAAATAAGTTAAGAGTAAAATTTTTGGAATTAACCACTACTCAGTTTGTGTTGTGCAGAACATGTTTGCACAGTGAGCAAGTGTGGTCATGGGCCAAATAACCTTATATTATGCTCAATTGACATGTGGGTCACTATGACAATGACTTATAGTAAAAAACGTAGCGCTTAACTTCTCCAATTGGAGGAGTTATGATTCCCACACTAAAAATTGTCCAAAAAGAGAGTAAATGAGGGGAGACAATCCCACTAAGGGGTTGCTTGTCTGAGATCAGGGATGGCTCCCTTATAGCATGGGGGGTCCAAAAATAAATGGAAAGGGGATGGGACCAACCTGGTCTAAGCTTTTCTTCCTTCCTTCTTTCTCTTTCTCTTTTCCTCTCTCTTCTCTTTTTTTTTCTCTCTTTGAGAAAATTTTCAGCCAAAATTTCTTTCTTTCCCCTCTGTCTGATAATGGGTGGTTTTATAGGTGGGGACCAAGGCATGGAGGTCCATGGGGGGAAGACATGAATGCTCATGTCATAGTGGGCCCAAGGGGAATGGGTGGTGGGGAGTGATGGTGAGGTGGTGCAAGGGGGAAGGCTCTAGAGGAGGGGAGGTGGCATGGGAAAGCTCTGTGCAACTATAAGGAGGTGGGGGGTGAGTGAGAGGAGGTGGATAGGGTGGTGGGGCCAAAACAAATGGGTGGTGGATGTAAATGTAATATGTTGTAAATTCTATGAACTATAAAATACATGCAATGTATAAACTAGGACATGAGTTGAGTCATGTTAGAGTCTAGGAGGTTCTTGGGTCTAAACCTCATGAAGATCATCGTCAAGTGTCAAGAAGAGCTCAAGGGAGTAAATTGGAAGCATACAAATCATCCCGAAGGATTCACAACTCACTCTAAGCTCACATAAGGTAAATTAAGTAAAGTGATGTAGTCAAGGTGGACAAAGAGTCTAAAGAGTTCCAAAGGTCTATAGACCTTCTTGGACCATGGAGGGTGATCCAAAGACCTTTATAGCATTTCTAAGGCTTTAGAAAGCAATATAGGGGACTCAGATCGATCCACTTTGATCCAAATTATTTGGATTGATCCAAGATTGAACTAGCAACTCTCAAGTTGCAGGTTTTAAGTGTTTTTTGCACTTAGATCAATCCAGGATCGATCCAAAGTTACGAAAACATTGTATAATGATCTAATCTTTAAAATACAATTTTTAATCAATGGCTTAGATCTTTTGACCTTTTGGGAATATTCTAATCTAATGGACATGAATCATTTTTGTCCAATATATATGAAAATGAACTTAAATGATCAAGGTAATGGTCATAAACAAAAATCATAACTCTCTTGCTCTTGATTTGGGAAATTTGTGACAGATTCAACTCTCTATTCCATTGGAAATCTCTTTAAGGTTAGATAGATAAATCTATACCCAAAAAGACCATTCGCTACTCCCACCTTGTTCCTACTAAGGAAAATCATAAAGTGGAAGAAACCAAAGGTTGTCTAAACCCTTGAGAAGAAAGTGGGTTCTATAGTTACACTTAGCTCAAGAAAGGAGCCACCCACCAGTATTGGCTCAACTAGCTTGAGGAGCCAATCAAGAAGCTTAGGGGATCTAAAGTCATATCTTACACAAGGCGGAATAACCCCATCTTGTGTGCAAATGTAACATCAACCTTCAAAGAGGTAAATCCTTGCCTTTAACTTTTCATTAAGTTATTGAAACATCTCCCATTGGAGACACCGGGAGAATTGACACTACTATCGGAGACACCAATAGTATGCACCCATAGTTCTTCCACTGGAGACACCGAAAGAGTAGACCATAGACCACACCCGCCGGAGACACTGGGTGTAGCTTGCTTGCTAAGTAGATTGACTCTTTGCTAATTTTAGCTTTGATTGTAAAATTATCAATCTTAATAAAATTATTTAGCTTCGTGGTGAGCCTTTGAGAGTGGATGTAGGTCGTAGTGCCGTACCACTATATATCTTGTGTTCATTGTGATTGCTTGTGGTTTGAATTTATATTTGTCTTTTATATTGTCATCTTGCACTCATTAAATAGAACTTATCCATAATTCAATTGCATTCGTCTCCGGGATTAATTTAAACAATCAAACAATAATTCAATTTGGGGCAATCTAAAAGGAATTTTTAAATAATCCTATTCACCCCCCTCGAGGATTTATACATAGGAATTTCAATAATAATAAGCATAGGTAAACTACTTCAAAGTAAACGTGCATCATTCATATGCATTTAGTAGCTATAACAATACAATTGGCATGGTGACACATAAGTAGATCAATTTTTTTTTTTTTAAATTCATCTTTAGCTTAACATTTATTGTTTATACAGATTTTATAAATTCTCACCATTTGTCTTGTTCAACATAGTTCATTTTATATTACTTATCATTATCCTTAGCATTTTCATTCCTTAGGTTCTTTCACTGCTTATCACTTTATCTAATTTTACTTATTGCTTCAAAGAGCTTTCATTGTTCTTCTTTTAGTATTCACTTATCATTTCTTAAGGTTACATCTTCTTTTCTTTTTTTAGACATATCTTATAGACTTTGATTTTCTTTTTAAAGAGTATGTGATTTCACTTTTTTTTCTGACATTTTCTTTTTTTAACTTATATTAAAGACTTTCATTTTCATTAGTAACTTAAGTACTTTTATTTCTTTTCATGAAACTTCTTTTTCTTACATAACTTATGGATCTCTTTTTACTTGTGAAACTTAAATGTTTTTTTTTATAGGTCGTGGAACTTAAATGTTTTTATTTCCTTACCTTAATATTTCTCATTTTTTACATGACTTATAATTTCACTTTACTTTCAAAGCTTATATACTTCTCATTCTTTTCTTAATACTCTTATTTTCTTATGGACTTCTCTTTTCTTTTTATCATAGTTTATTTTCTTTCTCCCTAATGGTGGAGATTTTTTAATTCACTTATACTTTGATACATTGCATTATTCCATAATGACAAGGGTTGTCAACATATTGAATTATAACCCCAATAACAAGGGCCATCACTTACACTTATTTACATTTTGGCTTCACTTGATTACATTTTCTTTCATTTACTTATACTTGTTTACACTTTAGCACATTATATTATTCCCCAGTGGTAAGGACTATAGACATATTGTATTATCTCAATAGCAAGGATCATGGCATATTGTATTATCTCAATAGCAACGACCATCGACATATTGTATTATCCTAATAACAAAGACATCGGCATATTGTATTATCCAAATAGCAATGATCATTGGCATATTGTATTATCCCAATAGCAAGGATTATTGGTATATTATATTATCCTAATAGCAAGGATCATCGACATATTGTATTACCCTAATAGCAAGGATCATCGACATATTGTATTACCCCAATAGCAAGGACCATCAACATATTGTATTATCCCAATAGCAACGATCGTCAACATATTGTATTATTCCCCAATAACAAGAGTTGTCACATACATTGTTCTTTATATCTTAGCCACCCTTAGTATCGTTTTCTAATCATTATTGTACTCCCTTATGTGGTGTCTCACACCAACTTAACACTTGTCTATATTCTTTTTTCTTCTTTTCTTTCATTCTTTTTATCCTTTAATCCTTTAATCTTTTCAGATATTGTTCATTCATAGCCATCTAATCTAATCTTATATTTACATGGTATATTATTCGATCAAAATATAAGAGACAATTATTTTCACATAATATAAATGTGCTAGCAAGATTAAGAATATGTGTAACATGAATAAATCATTCTTTAACCTTATCAATGTGGAAAGTCATACAACCCTACATATATTTTCAAACATCTTAAAGCCTGTGGGCCTCAATTTTCGCACGACAGGTAAATCCCTTTGAAAAGAGACTTGCCTATCGCAGTAAATATCCCACATGATTTGGAGTCACCACTAGTCTTTTTAATGATGTGACTGGACATTAGTTTTGAAAATAAAGCAAGTTTAAGTTTTGAAAATGATTTGAAATGTCTGATTCCATACTTAAACTGGTCAACTCCCAAAGATTCTGAGGTAAGTTGTTCGTTTATGAGTTGGGGAAGGTGTTGAGCACCCCACCTCATCTGCTTTCGCAGTTACTTACTCTAAACCTGTTACAATCTAATGGTCAACTCGATATGATAATCTAATCATTTCACTCATTGTTTTTAATCCCATTTTATTGAGA
>JAOXJP010119227.1:0-13898 GCA_025762735.1 Platanus orientalis | reverse complement strand
TATCTATAGTGTTCTTAAATCCTGTTTTTACTAAGAGAAGTATTGGTTTTACATCCTATTGATTATGATTTATTAAGAGTATTGTTCTGAACAGATTTATCATGCGTAGAAAAATATGTTCATAAATTGTGCTTAAATGGATTAAACATATTATGATATATTATTTTAACTTAATTAATGTAAAGAATCAATATATGTTGTTTATATGAATTATATGTTTTTATTAAAATTGCAAGAGAATGATATGTTCTATTAAAAAGTCATCATGTCCATCAAGGGAATTTATTAATAGAACCCACCTCAACGGGTATATGGTGCAAACTGGCCCTTCTCACCGGGGTTTAAATGGTGCGAACTATTATATGTACTGACTTGATATAAGATATATGTTATGTTTTGTTTTGTTTTGTTCTGATTATGATATGACATATATTTTGTTTTGTTCTATTTAAGTTAAAAGTATATGGTTAATATCGTTTTCATTCTATACATGTAGCTGAAATTATTATAATATGTTTAGTATTATAAAAGATTGATATACGAATTGTATTATTTTTTATATTGATTAGTAAATATGAAAAGTATATATTTCATTTCTGTAATTATGCTAAGTCTTGATTCAATATTTCTATTACTTTACTATTTTTTTATTGAGTTTGTCAAGGTCACCCAAATTTGGTACCATAGATGATGAGGAGGTAGCTGAGTAGTAATTCAGATATACAGGATTGGAGAGTTTGATGGATTTTAATTATACCATGAGACATTGATTCAATCATTTCAGTTTAGAGATTTCATTTATTTCAGTTAAGTTATTTTAGTTTAATTTTTAAATGATGTAATAAGTTAGTGAATTTTAGTATTTGGATTTCAATTGATGGTTTAATTTATGTCAGGCTATTAGTTTATTTTATTTGAAAATGTCCAACTATGTTTATGGATTATTTATAGGATTATGATTTATGAAATATGAGATTTTTATAGAGGTCAGACTTGTAAAAATGTGATGAATGGTCGTGTGATTATTAGAAAATGTGATTGATATATTATTCTATTGTGTATGAATGGAAAAAAATTGAAAAATTTATACAAGTTATGAATGAATGAATGAAAAGTTTAGTGTTAATGTCACATGCCGAAATTCATGGCCTTACTGGTATAGGTTTCGGGGTGTGACAAAGTTGGTATCAAAGCTTTAAGTTTGAGGTTCTATAGACATCATTAAATGAGCTCTGAGTTTTAGACTTAAAAGAAAACTAGAAAGTTCTAGGCGAAAACATTAGAGAGAAAACTAGAAACAATTAGAATGGAAAACATAGATAGAACATTAGAATATGATTTTGAGATATGAAAGTTTAGGATTTATTATTTGATCTTAATAAATTTGACTTATTTGAGGATTATTTTATAAGAAATATTTTGAGGATGATCTGATTACTTTAAGAAGTCTGGCATTAAGTTTACTTAATGATTTTAGGAAAATATGTTATCGTAGGATTAGAGATTCTATAGACAATTAAAACCTAGGATTTGAGTTTGAGTTCTAGGTTCTGAATTCATAAAAATGTAAATAATTAGGAAAATAGTTAAAGGATTATTATTTATTTGAATCATAAGACGAAGTGTTAAATGATTATGACCATTAGTATCCCCAATTAGTCTGAGGTTATATTCAAGTGAATAAAGAAAATTCTTAAGATTATTTCTTCCATGTGAATAGAAAGGTTATTGTAGATAGGTGGGTTAGAGTACCTAGCTTAAATTATAGATCAGAAGGGTGGTGTGTAGATTAGAGACATATTTGTTGTTAAAGATTTCAACGATGTATTTCCTACTTATCTTCTTGGCTTACCTCTAGATAGGGAGATTAAGTTTGCAATTGAGTTAGTGGAAGACACTAAGTCTATTTCTATGGCATCATATCGTATGACACATGTTGAATTGAAAGGGCTTAAGGTATGATTGCAGAATCTAATAAATAGAGGTATTATCTGCCTTAGTGTTTCACCATGGGGCACACCTATTTTGTTTGTGAAGAAGAATGATGGAGCCATGATATTGTGCATTAACTACAGACAGTTGAACAAGGTGATAGTGAAGAACAAATATGATTTTCTAAGGATCAATGATATTTTTTATCAGCTGCAAGGTGTCAAGGTTGTTTCTGAAATTGACATTAGATCTAAATACCACAAGCTTCGATTTAAGAATGATGATATTTCCAAGACTGTTTTTCGTACCAAGTATGCACATTATGAGTTTCTAGTCATGACTTTTGGACTAACAAATGCACCTACAACATTTATGGATTTGATGAGCAGGGTATTTAGACATTATCTGGATCAGTTTATCATTTATTTATTGATGATATTCTAGTTTATTCAAAGAGTTCAAAGGAACATTAAGAGCACCTGAAGATTACCCTATAGACTTTGAGAGACCACAAGCTTTATGTCAAGTTCAAGTGTGAGTTTTAGTTAGACAAAGTAGTTTTCTTGAGACATGTGATCTAAGAAGATGAAATTTATGTAGATCCCAAGAAAATAGAGACAATGGTTAATTGGCCTAGATATACGAATGTGACTGAGATTTGTAGCTTTCTAGAATTTGCTGGATATTACAATAGATTTGTTGAGGGATTCTCTAGCATTACGATCCTTTGATAAAGTTGAAGCAAAAGTATGTCAAGTTTGACTAGAATAAGGCATGTGAGCACAACTTTCAAGAATTGAAGGATCGTTTGGTTTTTACACCAATCTTTACATTATCGTCTAGCACATGAGGAAAGTGTGTGATTTATAGTGATGCTTCTAGAAGAGGTTTGGGTTGTGTTTTGATGCAAGAGGGGAAAGTCATTGCCTATGCATCTAAAAAACTTAAGCCATATGAGTAGAATTACCCAAATCATGATTTAGAATTTGTATCAGTGGTTTTGCATTGAAAATATGGAGGCATATCTTGTATAAGAACCTTATGAGATTTATAGAGATCACAAGAGTTTAAAATATTATTTTTTTATAAAAAGATATATATTTAAGGCAGAGAAGATGACTTGAGTTGATTAAGGATTATGACCGTAATATACTTTATCATCTGGGAAAGGCTAAAGTGGTTGTTGGTGCACTAAGTCAAAAATATTTTAGGGATTTAGCATGTGTTATGGCGCACCTTAGAGTACAACCTGTGTTGAATGAAAAGATCAAGGTAGCTCAAGGTTCAAATCTTCAGATTCAGAAAATTTTAGAAGATGTTAAAAAATGGCAGAAAGCCGACTTTGCAATTAAAGGAGATGATTCTCTTTGGTATAGTAAATGATTGTGTGTGCCTAATGACCCCTAATTAAAAGAGAAATTATGGAAGAGATACATAGAACATCATATTCAGTTCATCCAAGGAATACAAAGATGTACAAGAACCTGGAAGAATACAATTGGTGAAATAACATGAAGAGGAAAATTGTGGATTTTGTATCCAAGTGTTTGACTTGTCAGCTTGTGAAAGCCGAACATCATAAACCAACAAAATTATTACAACCATTAGATATTCTTGAATGAAAGTAGGAACACATATCTATGGATTTTGTTAGTAGACTACCTAAGACCAAGAAGATATTTGATTCTGTCTGGGTTATTGTGGACCGACTAACCATAGATTATGCTTAGATAGATCAAGCATATTCTGATATGTTATTTTGACTTAATTAATGTAAATAAGCAGTACATGCTCATATGAATTATATGTTTTGATTAAGACTGCAAGAGAATGATATGTTCTATTAGAAAGCTACTCTACCCATCAAGGGGATTTATTGATAGAACCCACTTTACCGGGTATATAGTGCGAACTAGCCCTTTTCACTAGGGTTTAAATGGTGCAAATTATTATATGTACTGGCTTGATATAAGATATATGTTATGTTATGTTTTGTTCTATTCTGGCTATGATATGATATATGTTCTATTCTATTCTGTTTAAGTTAAAAGTATATGATTAATATTGTTTTTGTTTTATACATGAAGCTGAAATTGTTATAATATGTTTAGTATTGTAAAAGATTTATTTACGAATTGTATTATTCTTTATATTGATTAGTAAATATGAAAAATATATATTTTGTTTCTATAATCGTGCTAAGTCTTGATTCAATGTTTTTATTAGTTTACTGTTTTCTTATTGAATTTGCTAAGTTCACCCAAATTTGACACCACAGATAATAAGGAGGTAGTTAAGAAGCAGTTCAGATACGCAAGATTGGAGAGTTTAATGGATTTTGATTATGCCATAAGACATTAATTCAGTCATTTCAGTTTATATACTTTATTTATTTTAGTTTAATTTTCAAAAGATGTAATAAGTTAATGAATTTTAGTATTTGGATTTCAATTAATGGTTTAGTTTATGTCAGACAATTAGTTTGTTATATTTGAAAATGTCAGACTATATTTATGGATTATTTACAGGATAGTTTATGAAATATAGGATTTTTATACAGGTCAAATTTATGAAAATGTGATGAGTTGTCATTAATTATTGAAAAATGCGATTAAGGTATTATTCCGTTACTTATGAATGAAAAAGAAAAACGAAAAATTTATATAGATTATGAATGAATGAAATGTGTAGTGTTAATGTCACGTGCTAAAATTCATAGCCCTACTGGTATGGTTTCAGGGTGTGATAGGGTTGACTCGCTTTGACATGATTAATAAATGGATCGGGCTCGGGTTGACATATATAGTCTTATACCCTTAACTTGGCACAACACGAATCTGACGCACGAACACAAATTACCACATAACCTGTGAACATGACACGAACCCAACATGAAATAATCGAGTTAAGGTCAAGCGTAAACGTATTTTGGATCAAAGCAGGTCAACCTGCTTTGACACGATTAATAAATGGGTCGGGTTAGGATTGAGCCATATAGTCATATACCCTTATCTTGACACAATATGAACTTGACCCGCCAACACGAATTGCCACCCCTAGATAGAGATTTAAAAAGTGACTTTCAAGAAAAGTTAGGGCTTAATTGCTTCCATGGGAAGTAGCGAATTCCAAGGAAAGTCAAAAAAACACCAATTACATGTGTAGCATGTGTGACACAAAAATGAAAGAATTGACAGAAGTAGCTTCTAGCAAATCAAACTCAAATTTTGAATTTTGAAAAGGATCCTCTCACCTATGCAAACCAAACGCCATTTTGCACCCAATAGAACTTCTTCTAACATTTCCATAAGCTACTTGTTCAAAAAGTATTTACGAGGAAGTGGAAAGCTTCATTGAGAAGTTCATCCTAATACGCTCCATCTCTATCCGAACTCTTATCATAAAATTCCTTGTTATGAGGATTTTTTTTTCTCCTTATTTTCTATCATTTTCTAGCATCCTTCCTATGTTGTCCCACCACTCTTTCCCTTTGGCCCTGTATGGTTGCCGTGAAAGGTTGGTTTTCTCATGATTCTTGGCAATATTTTCTTGAGAAAATCATTTTCAAGCTACGGTTGCCGAGAACACGAAATCCTCAAATTTCAAAATTTTCTCATGCATCTATCTATTTTCTCATCAGCTACCATTTTATATTTACACAATTCTTGCCTGAAAATTCTTCATTTCATGTGAAAGTTGTAAGACAAGTTTTTCTTCTTTTTCTTTGCTACCAAACATCCAAGGAAAAAAGAATAGAAAATTACAGATTTTTCTTTTCTTGTGTATTTTTTTTTTTTTTCTATTCAATTCAAGGCAAACCATACAAGGCCTTCGAGAATTGGACCTATTTTTATTCCCCTACTCCTATCCAATAACCATTATTTTGTAAAAATTTCTTCACTAATATGCCTCTTCCTCATAAAAGTGCCATAGTATCATCCTCAAATTAATTGTATCTTTAGAGTAAATTATTTAGTAAACAAAACCTTTAGCGATCAAGCTTATTTTTGGGTTAATATTAGTAGAAAAAAGATATAGTACATAAAATACTATGGTGTTTTCAGGCATAAATGACGAAGTAAAGCTTATGTGTCTACTGTGGGAGGGTTGATTAGAGCATTTGGAGAAGGGGTGAAAGATAGGGAAATCTCCCTGTCATTGCTTTACCAGTAAATTTATCAGATGTGAACCCAAAGTCCAAGCTGTTGAAAATTGGGTATCGCTCCGATGGACTTATTAAATGTCAAGCCTAGTAGAAAAATTGAAGGTGGTTTATTATACCTATTCTCTTTTGAGAAAAATTATCTTAAAAATTTTGAAAGATAGCAAATGGAGATTTAGTGTGTGTTTTGTAATCTTCCAAAGAAAGCATTCTCCTTTTTTTATCCATTTTTTCTCTCTTCCAAAGAATCAGAAAAAGAGGAGAATGCATTCTTTGGGAGGTTAATTACCAAATGTAACATTTAATGGCCTAGAACTATTATTGGGCGTTTCAAGCCTAGTTTTAGGGTCTAAGAATGAACTATTAAGATTATGCAAACAGTGCATCGTAATTTATTGGGTTTCCTTGCATGCGTGGACTACTTGTACATTCGTTGCAATCACTAAAATATATGAGTGACTTGTGGAGATTGATTGCGGTTGCCTAAATTGGGAAAGCCTTGATGTAGAAGTAAGAATTCATGAAATGGAACAGGTCTGTTATGACAAATGGATCGAATTCAAGAAACTAAACAAGAAAACCAAATGAGAAAGAATCGATTGCACAGTACACAAGAATTTAAGTGATTTGGCAATATTGCCTATGTCCATGGGTGAAGATGATTAAGAAGCTTCTACTATAATGAAGATTACATGTACACTAACTTCTCTTGCCTACAGGATTATATAGATCAGCTCCAAACTCTAATTGCAATTTCACTCAGAAACCTAAAAAACGAACATAAACCATTCAGGTCAAGTCAGATCTCAAGTTGGGTCATAAGATCATTGTTTACCCAAGAAATATTAAGTCATTCTTCATATCGCTCATGGGGTTAAATTCAAGACACCATCATAACAAGGTCTCCAAAATCTCTCCTGTAAAATTTGAGGCTTGATGTCTGATGGGGAAAAGTATACCAAGGCCCTTACTAGCCGACTCTAATAAACCAGCACAATCCTGACCCTAGAGGGATTGACCCAAAGAGTTCCTGAGAAGACCAGCCTGGGAATCCCTTAAGGGCCTTCCGACTTATCAAATGTCGAGGCCATCAGTGAGAAGCCAGAAACATCCATCGGTATCCGACCCTGAGTATTCTGAGAATAGCCCTAACTATTACTTAGATCACCCAACACCCAAAGACTAGTCGAGAGCTCGAGGCACTCGGTGCCCAAGATTCCTCAACGTGCAGAAACATGACAACCCCGACTACTCCGCTTGAAATAAGCACAAAATTGTTATGAGGAATGAATATTCTCTACAACAGGCCAGGCATTCTGAGAAAATAACAAAAAGAGTAGGGGGAGACACGGCCAATAACGTGAGGGAAAGTGATATACTAGATCTTCTCTGATACGCCACTACTCAAGCCTATAAATATGAGTATCGATTCGTTCTTCAGGTATGAGATATCAGAAACCCTAATTGAGAGAGCTCTACTCCTACATTCTCTAGTTATTTGACTTAACTGTTGGAAAGCTAGAGGCCGGCACCCCATTGGCACCTAGCTTCCTGACCTTCTCTTGCTTCATGTGTGCAATGTCGTCTCCACCAGGGACCTGGAACGTCCATGGGACCATCTAATCAACGTAAAGGAGTCCACTAAACTAATATGCTATCAGTTAGTGGCGTTTATGGGAACTACAGTTTCCCGAAAAACCTAAGGTCCGCATGATTAAAACCAGGTCAATGGCGGCTCAACACGACGAGGGTGCCGGAATTGAAGGACGAGAAACCTCCATCTTCGATGAAGCACGCCCCAAAACTCCAAGGGTGGTTGTCCTTGAGTAGAAAATTCAAGGACTGATGACAAGTGTGCAGTTGCTGATGAAACAGAACCGAGAAATTATACAAGAGCTTAGAGGCTGGAGAGGAGTGACCGGCGACCATGAAGCGAGATGGCCGGGACCCCATGTCCCCCAACCAGAATCCATGATCAAGAGCGAGAAAATGAGGTGGTGAGTGGCACAACCCTCCCGATTCTGAGAGGTGAGCCAACTTAGAGAAATGATCCACACTCTAGACCTCTAGGAGGAAAGAATGGAGGACGTACAAAGGGAGATGGAGACCATGAGGGAAGCCTTAAAGGGAAAAGCCCTGGCACCATCGACAAATTGATTTAGAGGATAGATCATCTCTTTGCCCTAGAGGTAATGACTCGACCTCTTCTCGAAAAGTTTAAGCAGACTCAAATGGAGATGTTTGACGGCGACAAGGATCCCCTCGATCATCTAGAAGCCTATAAAATACACATGAATCTTTAGGTGGCCCCCAAGAAATCATGTGTCGGGCCTTTTCTACGACGATCAAGGGTCCTGCTAGAGTGTGGTTTAGCCAGCTAAAGCCTAACAACATCCCAACCTTCATAGAGTTAAGCTGATTGTTTGTCATCTACTTTATAGGCGGCCGAAGACATCGGAAGCTAGCCACCTATTTGTTGAGCATCAAGCAGAACAAAAGAGAGTCCCTATGGGACTATATGAATCCATTCAATAAAGAGATGCTATAGGTGGACGATGTCGAGGAGAAGGTGATAGTGGCTGCTCTCATGGTAGGGTTGCTGCCCTCTAAATTCCTTTTCTCTATCCAAGAATCCCTTGTCCCACATGACTGACTGAGGCCCTATTTCCAGGCCTACACCATCCGAGTGCTTATGGATCAGCCACTCAAGACCATATTGCACAAGCCCGAGACCTCGGGAAGGTTGGTCAAGTGGTGGGTGGAGTTGAGCGAGTTTGACATCGAATACCACCATCAGGGAGCTATCAAAGGCTAAGTAGTAACATACTTCATTACCAAATATACTTATACACTAGGGGAAGAAACTGAAATGCAAGAAGAAACAACTAGAGAAAGAAGAAGCAAGCCAGGTAGAATGACTTATACACAGACGACTCCTCCACCAATAATGCAGCTAGTGGACGGGGTGTCTTGATCATGCCGGAGAGAAATAAGCTCGAGCATGCCATAAGGTTCGGGTTCAAGGAAACCAACAATGAGGTTGAGTATGTGGCAATGATCATAGGACTACGTCTTGCCCACGTACTTGGGGCCCAGAGGGTTAGGGTTAACAGCAACTCCCAGCTAGTAGTAGGACAAGTGCAAGGGGAGTACGGGGCAAAGGATGACCGAATGAAATAGTACCTTACTATAGTAGCAAAAGAGAAGTCTCAATTTAAACATTTAGTACACAGTGGGTCCCGCGAGGACACAATGAAGAAGCCGACAAGTTAACTAAACATGCGTCATCCGCCACTGAGAACCTCAGCCCTGGGATCATTGTTAAGCATCTGCCTAAGCCAAGTACCCAAGTTGGAGAAGATAGGGAAGTTAATGTGACAAGCCCCGAGCCCGAATGGGCCAACCAGATTGTAAGGTATTTGAAGAATAGCGAGTTGCCCGAGGACAAGGAAGAGGTGAAGAAAGTAAAAGTACGGGCAAGTCGATATCTCTTCCTCGGTGAGACTTTGTACAAGAGGAGCTTCACCCTTCTACTACTTAGATGCCTATCTAAGGAGGAAGTAGACTATGTGCTCTGAGAAATACATGAGGGAATCTGTGGGAGCCACTCATGGGGAAGGTTGATGGCCCATAAATTTATAACTATGCAAAAAGATGCAGGTCAGCTCGCTTAAAAGTGTGACAAGTGTAAGAGATTTGCTAACATACCTAAGAAGCCTACAGAAGAATTAGTCCCGATAACGGGGCCTTAGCCATTCGCACAGTGGGGAATCGACATAGTCGGGATGCTTCCTCGAGTGAAAGGATAGATGAGGTTCTTAGTAGTGGCCATCAACTACTTCACCAAATGGGTGGAAGCTAAACCCTTGGCAAAAATCATCGAGAAGAACATACGTGACTTCACCTGAAAATTGATCGTCTGTCGATTTGGGATTCCCCGAGTCATCAACATCGACAATGACAAGCAGTTTGACAACACCCGGTATTGAGAATTCTACACGAAGCTCGGAATCAAGAATTATTTCTCTTCCCTGACTCACCCTTAGGCCAATGGCCAAGTAGAGGTCACTAACAGGATGCTCCTGGGCATAATCAAGAAGAGGCTTGAGAACTCCAAAGGCCTTTAGCCCGAGGAACTGCCATGTATCCTTTAGGCAGACTGCACCACAGTTAAGACTCCTATAGGGGAAACAGTGTTCTTGTTGGCGTTTGGAACCGAAGAAGTGATACCTATCGAGATTGGAATGGCTACACACAGAACAACAAACTTTGACTCAGGGAAGAATGACGAAGGCCTCAAAAACAACCTCAACTTATTATAAGAGAATAAAGATAAAGTCGCACTTCGGACAGCCACCTACAAGCAAAAAATGACCAAGCATCATAATTCACATGTCAATAAAAGGAGATTTGTAGTTGGGGATTTAGTGCTCAGAAAAATGACCTTGGCTACACAAGACCCGATAGAGGGAAAGTTGATACCGAATTGGGAAGGGCCTTATCGAGTAACAAGCTATAATAAACCAAGGACCTACCACATTGAGATGATGCAGGGGGGCCTTTACCATAACCCTAAAATGTAAAACATTTAAGAAAGTATTATCAATAAAATTGATGACATGATTTTAACTAGTGAAATATTCTAATTATACAAGGTCAACAAAATTTCAAGCCATCGTGCCCGGGCTACAAGACTAGCCCTCGGGTTATAAGACTAACCCTCAAGTCACAGGATTGACCCTAGGCCACAAGATTGGTACATCCTTCCAGGACCTCACACCTCTTACTCAGGCTACAAGACTAGCCCCCGGGTTATAAGACTAACCCTCAGGTCACAAGAGTGACCCTAGGCCACAAGATTGGCACATCCTTCCAAGACCTCGCACCTCTTGGTTAGGCTACAAGACTAACCCTCAGGTTATAATATTGACCCCATTCCACAAGATTGACACATCCTTCCAAGACCTTGTGCTTCCTGCGCAAGCTATAAGACTAGCCCCCGTGTTATAAGACTAACCCTTAGGTCACAAGATTAACCCTAAGCTACAAGATTGACACATCCTTTTAGGACCTCACACCTTTTTCTCAGGCCAAAGATTAGCCCTCGGGTTACAAGATTAACCCTCAAGTCACAAAATTAAACTTAAGTTGCAAAATTGACCTATCCTCTGACTAAATAAGTTGGAAGGCGAAGAGGAATCCTATAAATCCATTAGAGTAAAGAGGACGCATACGTCGCAACCAGAGTCGACTTTCCTCTACTGAGTACAGCTATACTCCCTCATAAATAAGTTAAGTAAATTAAAGAAATATTTGAGAGTACTTGGTGGCATTACCTAAGAAAGGCCTCCGTGTAGGGAAAGAGCTTAAGCCCTAAAAGAATACCACCAGGGATCCTCATTCTTCTAAAAACATGAGAGGCCCATCAGGTCATCCCCCTTTATTCTGAAGAGGCACTTAAAAGGCAACGCACCCGTTAGTTGAGGCAGTGTTTATTCCTGACATGCATCTACACTTAGAAATTTTTAGTTAAGTACCTACCTTTATTTGTCTTTAAAATATTAACCTCGAGGGATCCCAACACTTAGAAAAATTTTACGTTGTTCATCCCCACTTGGATAAAATTTAATTACCCTAAGACGTATTCGTACTTAGAAAATTTTCTTAATAGGTTATCTACTCCGGCCTACTTAGATACACATAGGGAGTGTGATAAAATAATTACCACGACACACACCCACACTTAGAAATATTTGAAGAGAAGAATTGCAAATAGGAAACAATACACACAGACGAGGATAAAAGAAAATTTCATTCATGTTGAAAATTTACAAAAGTTTAAAAAAAAAGAAGAAAGAAGAAAGAAAGTACAACTATTCCTAGGGGTTGTCATCCCCCAATGCCACCTCTCCTAGGGTAACTTCCTCCCTGCCAACCTCTCTAGGTTTAGCGACCACTGCCTCCTCGACTGCCCCCTTGGTCGCCATTTCTCCTCCATGGCCAGCTCCTTGTTCTTCCTCGGCCTCTGAACCCCCCTCGTTGGGCATATAATAGAAGAGAAGTTTATGTCGGGGTACCGCTCGACCGCCAGATCCTTGAAGTTCTCGAACCCTTCCCAGAAATAGTCGGCCTTGATGATTCTGAAACGTTCAAGGCCAAGTACTTGGTTGTAGTTGCCTCAAGAGCTTCTTTTATAATCTTCTCCCTCTCTCTATCTTCGTCTCTACTTCAAGGTGTGCCCGCTCTAAGGTATCAGCCACCTTCTTATTCACCGTCCTCTTAAGGGTGGCGGTAAAATTGTCCCCAACCGTAATACGGCGGTTCCTCTCGCTCCCAAGCTTGTCCCTAGCTCAAGTGGCATCCCTCTCAGCCTTTTGCACGTGAGCAACCATCTCCTTAAGATGAGCCTCCTACTTGGTGACCCGTATGGCCATGCTGGCACGAGAGTCCTCGACCCATTTGAGTTTTCCCTCGAGGGTGCAAATCTCAACCTTTACGGCCTCCCGGAAGGCCTTGAACTCATTCTTGGCTTCGTTAAGGCGGTTAAGATAGTCGGCCAGAACCTACTCACAGAATTTGTACCTCTAAATAAAGGCCGCCATCAGAGCCATAGTTTATAAAGACAAGAGTCGGGTCAGTACGACAAAAAAAAAAACAATTAAACAAAAAACACGAAGGAAAAAAAATTTCACCTTAGCCATGTAATGCATCATATCTCGATGCAGGGAAGTCGGGGAGAGGTGTTTCCTCATGTACTTGAGGTCCTCGACCAGGACACCGCCTAAGAGATATTCCACTCCAAGACTCAACTTAGATAACCAAGAGGTAGCCGCCATTGAGGACTCACCCCTCTTGAGAACTGAAGAGGGAGCTACCCGAGGACTTTCATAGGCGCCACCTGGGTAAAAGGTGTCGAGGTCGTAGTTGGTGGGGCAGAGACCTCGGTGGCAACTGCGGGAGTGGCCTTATGGGGGTCCTCCGCTTGAACCCAAGGGGTGGGGGTTGGAAAAGAGCCGACCATCTCCTCAAAGTCAACAAATTGGATGATAGCAGTAGGAGCCAGAGGAGGTGCTAGAACTGCCTCGGGGACTTGAGCCTCAAAAGGCCCTCCGAAAATGACATGTCGCTTCCTCTTCTTCGAGGTCACGACTGCCTTGGCCTGGATAGTCGCTGACTGGCCAGTTTTTTTGGCCTCCTAGGCCTTGTCTCTGATTTCTTAGGCTTGAGAGAGATACTTCTTGTCTGTCTTCATCGCTACACAAAAAATAAATCCAAGGTAAGAAATTAATCAAAATAAAGAGAAAAAGAAAAGGGGGGAGGAACTAAAGATATAAAGGGTGAGTTACTCGGGTCTAGACTGAACCCGCATTGGTAGAGTTAGTCAGGTGTGACAAAGTTCGGGAAAATGTGGGACAGGTAATTTATAACCTCCCGGATGCGAGCCTCCTCCTCCTCCTCCTCGGACAACTCGTCTACTTTGGAAACTAACAAAAAAAAAAAGAGAGGGAAAAACACGTAAGACAATCTAGGGAAAGTGACTCAAGTGAAAACAAAAAAAAATTGAAAAAACAACAACAGATCGCAACTTACCTACTAGGCTGATGGTCAACTTCCAACCATGGTTGAACCTTATGACGGGGACCTCCCTCGGGGGGTACTCCCAACCTTCACTAGAAATGAAAAAATACTAGCTCCTCCACCTATTGTCGGAGCTTGAGAGCATGATTACAAGGGTAGTGGACGGGTCCCAACTGATAATGAAGAAGCACCCCGGTTCCTACTCCTTTGGGCAGTAGCAATGAAA
>JAOXJP010119216.1:0-13899 GCA_025762735.1 Platanus orientalis | reverse complement strand
GACTTGTGATTCTCTATGTTATTTAAGTTTATTATTTTGAGTTGCCAACCAGTGATGCCTAATAGGTGGCTATATCATGGGTAGCTTGAATAATTAACTTGATGTTTGAGAGAACACAAGTGCCCAATAAGGAATCCACTACCCTAATGATGGGGAGAAATATTTAGTCTAGGATTAACATGAATTGATTGGACATGCAAATCTAGATCCAGTGTTTTTGATGAAATGTTTGTCAAAATGATTTTCAAAATTATATTTATTAAATAAATAAGTATTTTGAACAAGAATTTATTAAGAAATGTTTTTAATGTCCAATTGATCCATTAATGTCCTAGAGATTATTTTTCAATTACCAAAAGGGTTTGACAGTGACTAGTTTATTGTCCCGAGGGTTATTGAGGGATATTGTACAGTGGAAGGATTTTTTTGTGAAAAGGTTTGTGAGGAAGGGCTTCAATGTTAAATTCTTATCCTTGAGAGTTCAATTGTGACATGTCATAGGGATTGTTGCAATTAATGGAATACCTAATTGATAATTGAACTCCTAATTGTAGTTTGACTCAATTCAGGATGGTGGGTCCCATTAGCTTAAGGATAAGAATTCCATAAGGATCCCAAAACCCATAGGGTTTATCTAACCTCTCATTATCCCTATATATAGGGTTACCCACGTTTAAATATGCTCCTGTAACAATTCTGGAAGTGGGAGAGGTGCAGAGAATTCCGAGCAGGTGTGGAGACTGGGTCGGATTAGATTCTTGTATTCGGTTATTTAATTGAGGTACTTCTAAACTTACTTTAATAATAGATCTCAGAGATTTATATGATGATCATGGAAAAGCATATGTACATATGTAGTTGTTTAAATGAATTTTACTAATTTCTATGTTCAAGAACAGTAAACTTCCTTTAATTACTAACTATGAATCCCCAAGGACTTCAACGTTTTTTGCCCCTAAATCGTTTAGTATCAATAAACCTCAGACTAAGGCTTTATATTCAGCTTGATTGTTGGTAAATTCCCATTATAATCTGAAGTTCAGTTTTATGATTGTTCCTTTTGGGGAAATAATTACTACTTTTATACCGGATTCTTTCTTGGTCTTGGACCCATCGAAATACAATTGCCAAGGGGTGAGGGTAATGAAATTGTCCTCATTATTTGTTTGAACATAATGACAATGATAGTCAGCCAAGAAGTCTGACAAAGCCTAACTCTTTATTGCTTTTGTGGGACATAAATAAGATTAAACTCGAGGAGTGAGAGACTCCATTTGTCAATCCTACCTTTTGCCATGGGTTGTGATAGCATGTATTTTACTATGTCAGTTTGAGCTACAACATAAACCACATGTGATAGAAGATAATGTCTTAATTTCATTGATGTGAAGTACAATACTAGACATAATTTCTCTATCATAGGATAGTTACACTTAGCTTTCTGCAAGACTTGACTTAAGTAAAACACAGATTGTTCATGTCCTTTCTCGTTGTCTTAGGCCAATAGACTTGTTATCAAGTCCTTTGTGGTTGAAATGTATAACTTCAGGGGCTTGTCTTTCATTGGCGACATCAACATTGGTGGATTTGCTAGATACTCCTTGATCTTCTCGAAGGCTTGTTGATGCTCTTCTTTTCACTCGAATGCTTTGTTCCCCCTTAGTCAGAGTATGGGTGAGAACACTTTTGTTTTTCCTGTCAAATTAGAAATAAAATGTCTAAGAAAATTGATTTGTCTAAGAAGCCATTGCACTTCCTTCTTCGTAGAAGGTGGCTAGGCTTGAATAATCACCTTAGCTTTGTTCTGATCTATCTCGATCCCTCGATAATGTACTATGAATCCTAAAAAGTTTATAGCACTTACTCCAAAGGCGCATTTTAAAGGGTTCATCTTTAGCTGATATTTTCTCATCCTGAGAAATCCATTTTCTAGGTCGAGCAGGTGGTTATCGAAATCTTGGGACTTCACCACCACATAATCGATATATATCTCCATAAATTTTCTAATCATGTTGTAGAAAATATAATTAATGGCCCGTTGGTTCGTTGCCCCAACATTTTCAGGTCAAATGGCATGACTACCTACTCAAACATGCCTATTGATCTTGGACATCAAAATGCTGTCTTATGGATATCCTTTTCATCGATAAAGATCTAGTTATAACCAGAATGTCTATCCATAAATGATAGTATCCAATGTCCCATTGACTCATCGACTAACAAATCAACTATGGGCATGGGGTATTCATCTTTAGGAGTGGCTGTATTAAGGTTTCTAAAGTCAATGCAAATTCTAAGTTTACTGTTCTTTTTTACAACTGGAATTATGTTCGAGAGCCATTTGACATACCTGGTTGGCTAAATGAAACCTGCCGCCAACAATTTTTTGACTTCCTCCTTGACCTTCAAGATTACCTCATTGGTCATTCGTCAAGGTGGCTATTGAAAGGGAAAGTAGCCATCCTTTGTAGGTAGTCAATGCTCGACAAGCCTTCTATCCAACCCGGGCATTTCTGAGTAGTCTCAGGCAAAGAAATCCCTTTATTGCCTTAGGACTCTCATGATCTGCTCGAACTCTGACTCCTTGAATTTGGTACTGATGTATGTCACTCATGGGTCTTTTGTGGTACCCAAGTTTACTTCTCTTAATTCTTCTTGTACTTCAGCCTTTAGATCATCTAGTTTGGCAGGAGCTGTTCTTAGTTGCTCGACTCCTATGGCGTCATGCTCATAAGGTGACTCTTGTGTACTGCACTTGGCAAAATACATCTCAACTCTTTTTTCTGTCAGATATTCTGACAATCTTTTCATGGCCATTTGTATGGCCATTTGTTTTTCTCTATTTGGATTAGCCATTCGATTCCTATTTTCTTTCTGGGCTCGATTTCTCTAGCCCTATTATTGCATCGGGGTCGATAAGTTCTCTGCACAATTCATTGAACTTGAAACTCGTCGAGTTTTCTTCCTTTGGACTCTTTGGTACGGTAACCTCAGTTGGTTTTCATTTGCTGTCTTGTCTGACTAACTTGATTGTGCTGACACTGTCGTCATAAAGATGGGCGTCGACATTGTTTGTTGAGACCAGAAATGATTTTTGATTTGCATGTACAACTTCTACACAATTACTATAATTCCAAAACAGTAATAGTTGATGCAAAGATGATGGGACACACCAGTTTGAGTGTATCCAATCACTTCCCAATAGTGCATTATAATTTGAAGTGGTGTTAACCTCAAAGAAAGCAGTCACGTGTGTTCTAATCCCTACTCATAACTTAAGTGGAAGGACCCCTTTGGTTCAGGTAGCATTTCTTGAAAAACCATAGATAGATACATCTGTTGGTACTAGGTCGATATTGACCTTTGATAACTTTCTCATCATCGACAAAGGGAGGTTGTTAATAGCCGCCCCATTGTCAATGAGCACTACATTAATGGGTTAACCCTCTAGGTGTACCTATGTATAAAGGTTTCAAGTGTTGGGTCATATTTCTCTAGGGTTTATCAAAAATAAGTTTACCTATACTCTCATCTACATTTGTCCTACACTCGTCTCCTTTTGACACATTCTCTTCAAATTCTATGGCTGCTGGCTTTTCTGAGATGACATCCTAAAGTTCCTTTTCCACCTTGGAAACCTGGTCTTTGTAGGCTTTGAACTCAACAGGCAGTGTGAGAATCATATTATAATAGACCTCCCTCTCGGAGTGACTACCAAAACGGATATTGGTGATATTGTCCTTATTGAAAGGGAGATTATCTGTTATCGATTTTGAAGGTGAGAAGGATTCAATAAATAGTCCCTCCTCAAAATGGAGGAAATCGTCTTCTTTTGATGGCAGTTCTATCATGTCTGCCCAACTTATGCATTGTTGCTGTCGTTCCTCTCCTCCTTTAGTCTGGATTTTTGTCGAGATCTTTGGCAGCTTATCTAGGTGAGCCTTCTTAGGTTTTCTTGGCTTTCGACCAATAAGTACTCTTATCGATCTAGGCTCCTGGTTGTCGTTGACATTGAGGATGGGATAATATCCTCTTTCTAGTTTTTTGTGTTCTCTTCTACTTGATTTGCCATCAGATGATGTGTTAAATTGGCAGTCTGGCTTATTGTGTTTAACCACCTAATGTTAGATGGTCTCTCTCTGTCTATCCTACTGCAAACTTGACTCTTTATCTTGAACTTGGTTTAGGCTTCCCTATCGAGCTAAGGCTTGTTGCCTTAACCATCTCCTTTTCTGAGTCTTGGTCATCGAGGGGAAGTCAGAGTTGTACTTGTACTTGTATACTGGGAGGCTTCTACTGTGCTCCCTTTTAACAAGCGCGATCACCTTTACCCACCTATCGATCTCTCCAACAGGTGGTTTAACTATCCTCGAGGGTTGCACTACCTCTCGAGGTTGCTCGATCCCTATCCAGGGCTTATTAATGTACTGGTCCTTTTCTCTTGCCCATTTGTGGGGCTGCCAATCATTGGCATGGGGGGCATAGAAAGGGATTCTTGCACTTGGGTGTGCTTTCCTCTTCTGAGCTAGCTCTACTAGTAGGGGGCTTCATCCTCCCTTTTTACAACCATGGCTATAAGATTGACCATTATCTTACCGCATCTATCGTAGAGGCAAAAGTTGTCCTCTTCGATCATAGCCTTCTCATTGTTTTTGCTATCGAGTTGTGATTCCCACGTCTTCTTGTTGGAATCTTCAAATGGTTTTTTTCCGCCCTCGGTCATATTTGTAGCCCTACTAACAATTGAAGGCCTCGATCCTGGTCTTGCACAATGTACAACTTTAGTAAATCCCACGTTTTTACTTATTTTTATGACATTTTGTGATTACATTTCCCCTGTTCAATCTATAGTTATCATATCGACATCTACCAATTTTAGGAAGGGGTTGGTGTCGACTTCCATAACCTCAGTTTTGTCTGAAAACCGAAGCAATTTTTTGTTAATTCTTTCTTGTATAATATTTCAAAATACTATACACTTGTTAGTCAGGTGTGTAAAGGAATTATGTCATTTGCAATAGTCTTTCGCACATAATTCCTCGTGTGTGGAGATCTTGTGCTTTCTGCCTAATTTGATCTGCTTAGGCTTGAGTAACAGGTCAAATATCTGGTCGGCCTTAGTTAGATCAAAGGAGTAAGTTTTTGTTGCAGCTTGCGGTTTATTCGACTTCTGTGCCTAGCTGTCTTTTTTAGCCAAAGCCTCACATATGAATGGTTTGTTTCCTACAAATTCCACTAGGTCAACCTCATAATTAGGGTTCTGATAATAGGTCCCATATGATGAATTTCGATGTTGATTCTCCTCTCTGAGGATGTTTTCATAATTGGTTGCCCTCTCTAACAACTCGAATAAATCAAAGAAAGTCATTCCCTTGAATTTCTTTCTAAGCTTAAAATCAAGCCCGTCTTGGGCAAGTTTTATAAACTTAACCTCGGGTAGGCCACTAAGGCACCTTGACTTAGCTCTTTTGAACCTCATAATGAATTGCTCAACTGTTTCTCTTGGCTGTTGCCTTAACCTGGCAAAGTTAACCATCGAGACCCTAATATCTGCTCGAGCAAAGTGGGATTGAAATTTGTCTTCCATTTCTTCCAAACTTCTTATCGAGTTAGGCGGAGGTTAGTATACCAAGTGAAAGCCTGCTTGTGAGTGAATTTAGAAATAGTCTTAATTTGTAATATCCTAAGTTCGAAAATTCCCCACATTGTATGGTGAATCGGCTTGTATTCCATGGCTGTCTTACAATCTTCCCCTGAAAAGGTAGCGAAGTTGGGTATTTTATACCCTCGAGGGAACTCATAGTCCCTGTCAATTTTCTCAAGGTAAGGTTTTCTGTATGTTGGACATGCAGCCCATCGAAAGCCAGGTCCATACAACTCCTCGAGAACTCCTACAACTTGTTCTCTAGGGTTCTGGGCATACCCTTGTGGGACAACACCGTATGGTTGTTTTGGGCCTGGATAAGCCCTTTGATGATTTGGAGGTTGAGCTTGGTATCCCGTACCCATGCCAACGAATTCCTCGTTGTTAGGAGTAAGATTTTCCCAGTAGTTTGGCAGGTCTTGCCCCCCGTGGTACGGTTCATTTGTCCCAGTATATCCATTAGCATTTCGCCTACAGAATGGGTTTTCCCAGTAATTGGGTGGCTCTTACCTCCTAGGAGGCAGAAGTCTTGTGCCCGCGTGTCCATGTGGATAGCCGTTATACACAAATTAGTCATTTCGGTAAGGTTATTGGACGTTGGGACCATAATACTTGGCTCGACCATTACCTTAGTCATGTCCCCTATTTTGAGGCCCCCAATGTTCTTGTCGAGGTACTTCGTTGGTCTCGAACATCCGGTTCTCATGTACCTCAGCCCCTTCGGGGTCCATTTGAACATTGGTCCCTACGGGATATCCCATAGGGCCTTGATTCCTTGATCTTGATCCTCTTGTGGACACTCAGATGGGCTCTTGCTCAGGAAAAACTTTGGCTCTTGGATCTTCAGGGTATCCGAGAGGTCTCTCGTGCCCCCCGAGTCTATTTGAGGATTCTGGGATATCTGTTCTGTCAGCCATTCCTCTGTCCCTAGTGCATGGGTTCTGACTTGCTCTGGGATAAATGTTGGAGTATCTTTAGTAGGACATCTTCTAAGATACTTGGCATCATTTGAAATTCTTTTTCCATTCTCTCGATAAGGTCATCGAGTTTATTTTCAATGTTATGAGACCATTCGCGTGTCTCATCACCATTGATTGGTCGTTTGTCTCTTTGAGGTGCCATTTTATGGCTTCGAGTACGTGATAAATATTTCAAAACCTCCTATTGTGGTTACCAATTTGTTGGTGGTCAACAATAATTATTTTGTTTGGAATTGACACGTATACGGATCTTTTCAATTCAGATTATCAAAAGGGTTTCGGCTTCGGTAATGCTTCTAGACCGAGGACTTTCACACTAAACAATGGTACTCAGTGCAAGCAATGTAATGAAAAATTCTCTTAAAATTAAAAATACAAAATACAATGCTAGTTACAAGGATACTTTCGACTGACAGATTAGCCACTGCCTATCCTCTCGACATGGGGAAAGCCTTGTTGAATCTGATCCTTCGAGTAAAAACAGCTTATCCGCTACTCTTTTCTTGTAAGCATCTCGTTGAATTTGGTTTCGTGAACAAGTCAGATTAGCTGATGCCCTTCTCTCTAGACGAACTTCGTTGAATCTAATTCTACGAACAACATTGATTAGCCACTGTCCTTCTCTTGGAAGAATCTCGTTGAATCTGAGTCTGCGGTATAATCGAATCACTCGAAATAAGGGATTCGAGTCACCATAGGAGTTAACTACCGTTAAGCCTAACCTAAATCTACGACTACTGATAAGATGTAGAATCTGTTGATAATGATTGAGCTCCCTTACAATTCACTATTTCTCTTTATTTATAGAAGTCTGTGCACATGCTGCAGTTACTCCCCCACGTTCGTTATCCAACCGTTTTTTTTTTATAGTTTAAATCATGGACCACTTTGTTTACTGACTGAGTCGTGTGTCATTAACGTGGTACTAGTGGGACCCTCATTTACATTTCATATTCCATCTAGCATGACCTACCTGCGTAATAGTCTTGCTTACATGTCGTTTCTTTCCATGTGTTTTTCTTTTATTGGTGGATTTCAAATATGTGCTAACACAGTTTTAATAAAACTGACTGATCAGAATGATTGAACCAATTGACACAAATGAACAAATAGGTTCAAATCTGTTTTAGATGGAGGATGATTTGGATACCCCTTAATTTTTTAAAACGGGAACTTCCTAGTGAATATATTACATATACCCATATTACATTGACCTTAAAGTTCCTCAATTGACTTATTTCTATGATCAATACAGTAAAGCTATTTTATCTTTTCGTTAGAAAGGTGCTCCCTTCATCAAAATTAAGGGACACGGAAATCAATATCCTTTGATCAAGGTTAAATATATTTTTAACACAATCAGCCAACCTGGGTCAATCTACAAGTCAACCCAATTACCTTAGAATAATCCACTAGGATTTCAATTGGTAGCAAATGTCCTGTCCAGGATTTGGTGTCTAGGACGGTGTCCTATTGTCATATGGAATAAAATGGGTAAGAATTTGAAATTTCATCTAACTACCACCCATTTTATTCTATATGATGTCCCCCGGTATCCTGGACAGAACATTTATTTCGATTTCAATTTGCCTTGAATTCAATGGTTCAGCATACTTTCCAGACGTGCTATATATGATATAATATACTAAAGTCACAACTTCTTCATACATATATATATATATATATATATATATATATATATGGAGTTAGGATCACTCAGGTTCACAGCTTCTTCCCCACTGCACAACTGGCGGGGGAGAAGAAGCCAACATCACACATCAGACGAACGGCAGAATGCTGCCAAGGGGGATTCAAGACTCCTGCATTCTCTCTTGTACCAAGCCACTCAAGCGGGGCCATTCGATTGGGACTCACATCCTCTGTGCTGGGAAAAAGTGAGCTGCCATTAGCCGAGACACAAAAGGGGGTGGAGGGGCCTGCAAACACTGTATGGGTCCCACCCCCTTTGTGTCTCAGTTCATGGCAGCTCACTTTTTCCCAGGCACAGAGGATGTGAGTCCATTTGATTCTGCTTTATTTATTCATTATTCATGCCTACCAGAACTAAAAGCATCCATCAAAACCTCGTGATTCTCGTATTCTCACTTACCATGAGTTGTCAACAATATTTTGATTTTCTTTTTTTATTTATCTTAAAACTTTGGATATTCTAATAATTCATGTGTGTTTATTAACAGTTATTGAAATTGAAAAACTTCTCCCCTTTTCTATCAGAGGTAATGGTTAGGCATTTAGAGTCGCATGGCACACATGGAAGAATTGTATGAAAAGTTATCAATAAAATTAAAAATCTGTTGTTTGGAAGCCAAAAATAATTAGTAAAGAATTGGGGTTATGAGTTGCTTTGCCCAAGCCTGAAGAAGAAAGAAGATTAGAAGAATTACCAGATTAAGTAGAAGGTAGTAGAACTAACATCGATATATTGGAGAAGTAAGCTGTTAATATTTTGGGACTTTTTCATTGGGATTAGATGACAAATACAACAACCAAGAAGACAATACCGTTAACATGGAAGGTCCTTGGGTGACGGACAACAGAAAGAAAATAAAGGTTTTTAAGATAAAATACACTGAAAGTGGGAGAAAATCCTTCAATTTCACAATGTAATAAACTCTCAGATGAAAAGTTGAAGAGCCCCATCTTGCTTACATCAAACCTGCTTTGCCCCTTCATTTATTTATACTTTCTCCTCTATTTTATAACTATGTTCTCATTTTTCTAAAACACACTCCTTTTCTTACCGAGTCTTCTTGTTTAATGGGAAACCGTAGACTAAAAAGACTTGACTTTTATCAATTTCATCTCTTCGTCTATGCTTCCATGGCTGCCAACGTAGGTGTTAGAACAAAAGAAGTATTTGTCTTCTTGTTGCTGCTTTAACAAAACTCCTCGTGCCACTTACCGACTGTTGGATGAGTTATTAGAGTGTTTCGTCCATCAAGTGAGTTGATCATAAGATAATTGATTGAACTTCAACCACACTTGCTAATGGCAACTTCCAATGACAACGATGGTTGAAACTTCACAGACGATGTGGTGGTGTGTTCAAAAACACAAACTGCACTGACAGACAATGCTGAAACTAATCTACTCTTACGTTGAAACCCATTGCTTCCTTTAGATTGTGCTATCAATGTTGTTTTCGCAACAATCATTTTTTGTTATAAAAAACATAAACAACGATGGAAAAGGAAACATTAAGAGGGACTGTGAAGGAGGCCGTTGAGAAATCAATGGCATAGTTTGATGGAGGTCATCGAGGAATTGGAAGTAACACCTTTTTAGTACTGAATTGAAATCTGTAGTTTTGGACATATAATTCCGTTGATCAATTCCTCTAGAATTTCGCCAATTCCATTTCTAGCCTTTTAAAACAGGGCCAAATGAAGGAAATGGACTTGGGCTCCTCAATTCTGTTTCCATTCCTTCAATTCCACAAATCCAAACGTACCCTTAAATTCTGATTGTTCAAAGAATACTGATGAATAATTATCATCTTCTAATCACATTGTATTTAGTTTGGAATGATCTTTATAGGGCCGAATCCCAATAATATCTTATTTGAGTCCCAATTCTCTCACGTAGGCGGGGGCCGGGGTGGGGGGAGCGCTTTTTAACCAAAGCACCAAAGCTAGCAACCCTTGCCAATATTAGATGGAGTGTTAAAAAGTGTTGCTCACATGAGGGCATGGTTTTCAGAGAGGTGGTTATAACTGCTAATAATGACATTTTAAGAATCACCATTATGTTAAACACTTAAATAATGCTAGAAATTAAACTTAGGTTATTGATCGTAATTACCCACTATAACGGTTGTCATTGTATGATTTTGTCATTGTTGGTGTTTTTATATTATTTTATTATTTTTAATTAGAGCCAAAAATTAATCCATTCGTACGCCAGGAGACAGAATGGTTGTGTTGATATCTTAGAGGTGAACAAGAAGAATTGTCCACGATGGACACAACAAGAGTGGGCCCGCCTGCTCTTGGGTAGATCACCACCTCCCATAAGCCGAAATGCTTTTAGTTATTTGGCATGAACTTGTTGCGATGAACGTCAAGGAGGTGTTAACCATTCATTGATTGAAGGGTGAATTACAAAAACTATCTCAAAAATATCTGGCAAACATATGAATATCCTTTGGTGTCAACAAAAATTTCCGAAAACCAGGTCAAACCCGTAAGGAGTACTTCACTAAATCTAGCTCTATGGTATAGTTGATTTGCCTAATACAAGCCTTTGAACAACTATATAATCTAACTAAACTAAATCTACTGCTATTGTTACAACTAGCCCATGATAAAAAAGACAAATATTGTTGATGTATTGGATTCCTCTCTCTTCCGTTGTCTTTTCTATTTATTAAGGATTCTTCAATGGCATCACAATTGCTATTCACGATTCCATGTTTATTTATAACTATTTTTCAATATGAATCGTGGGCCTCCCACTCACTAACTGGTTTCTCTGTTATTCTTAGGTGGAACAGTTGTCCATTGTGACTATGCTTTATCCTCTTCACTCAAATCATTATTTAGTTTCACATGACTTCTGTTGCTTGGTGGAACTCAAATTATGGCTTAACACATTTTCTTACAATATATATATATATATATATATATATATATATATATATATGCATATCCTTTATGATATTATTATTTAAAAAAAACCATATTGATAAATGTTTTGACTGTGAGGCTACAACACGATCATTTCACCTATTTTTATAATATGAAAATTTCAAACTTTTATTATATCAAAATTACTCATGTTCTTGTTTTTATTTTATGAAAAATAATTTACTCATTTTTGGAATGCACTTCACTTGTTTTATTTAGTCGTTAAACGGCGGCTTGATTCAACGATAAGGTTTACTGTTAGCATCCTTGGTGGCGTGAGTTCGAATCATAGAAACAGTCTTTCCAGAAATAGGAGTAAAACTACATATATCTTGTCCTCCCCAGACCCCGCGTTACCAGGACTTTTGTGCATTGGATCGCCTTTTTTTTTATTTTTATTTACCTGTTTTATTCAGTCGTGAAGCTGGTGATAACACGTAATACAAAAGGTGGATAAAATGGATATTAAAAACAAAAGAAAAAACAAAAAAATTGAAACCCCAAAATAACCTTCTGTTTTCGCATCGCTCATGAAACCCATCTCTGCACCGAAACCTACTGCCTATGTAGATCTAGAGCTTTTCCGTTGATTAAGGCCACGGGTATATCTAATGCAAAAATACCATGGCAATGGCAAAGGAGATGTTGCTCCAGCTACTAGTCTAGTAAAGGACTTGAACCAGGATGTTCGGTTTGAATAAGAGTATACAACCAAGTTAACCGAAATAAAAAAGACACTAAATTCAATTAAATGAAAATCAAAATTTGAAGGAGAAACTGAGATAGGCAAGACATTCGAGAGCATATCACATGTTGTTAGTATTTGTGAGTTGAATGAACAATGATCGATGATTTAACTTCTTCTATGCAAAACAGATAGAAGACGTTATGAAAAGCCTTTGGTTATTGAAAAATTCATCCGGTCTTAATCTCTTGAAGAAACTTTTTCGTTAGTAGTCCGCTGTTTTCCTTACATAGAGCCCCGATGAGGGCGATATAGTAGCTTTGCTGCCTTAGAACCCCACCACCCACTAGAACACGATAAATCTTGTCAATCTCCAAAAGCTTTTTTTTTTTTTTTTTCTGAATTTAGAGAGAGATGGATGATGAATTCTGAAGCGTCGATTCTCTGATTTGACGACGATTTTAGACCCCCAATCCTCGTTCCAGGCAGAATTGGCATCACCAATTCGACCACCAAATTGTATAAAAAATAATCAAACAGGTTTCCGCTCCTTTTCAGATTCAATAAAGATACTTTCCCTCTCACAAGCTTCCCCAATCAACACCACTACCGAATACCAGAACCCAAGTTGCATAATCTAAGCAATAAGCTTTGGTTAGAATCAAATCTAAAGCTCTCAAAAGATATTGTTTAATGTACAAAGAGCTAGAGTAGGGTTTTGATCGAAACCTACCTCTTTTTGATTGGCGCGGAATACACGCACTAGTGCTTTCAAGTTTCAAGGTGAATGAAACATATCCTAGAACAGGAAAACTCCATAAAACACAGGAATAGAAGCAACTCAAAGAGCATGAGCTCATTATCGTATATTTTGTTCAGATATTGTGTGTAGTGGCGATAGAGGAGGACTGGGAGAGAGAAGAGGGAGAGACGAAACGAAGATGGAATAGGGTATATTAAAATACATATTTTTTTTAGCTTTTTGTTGTTAGGTTACGTGTATACACCAGCATTTTTTATTTTATTTTTTTGATATTGGTGTATACACCAGCATTGAGCTAGATAAAAGAGCCACCTATAAGGCAGGAGCAGATTTTTTGCCTTTTTTTTTTTTTTTTTAATTTAATTTTAATGAAATACAAAGCACATATTAAACCAAAAGAGGAAAAACCACTTTTGAAAGTTTACAAAAGCCGGATAGCAAGGTTGATGCCCTTTAATTAAACTTCGACGATATATCTGTGAGAAACTATCATTTTCGCCAAGCCAAGAGCCTTTCTATCCTAGTTCTTGTTAGAGCTCCAATACCTAATAGATGATTGTTTGAGAAAGTGGCAACATCAGAGAAAACTTCGGCTATTCTTCTAGCTGTGTGAGACTGTCAAACTTATACCCAGGAGACAAAAAGATACGATCTTGAGACAATTCACTGTCAGCCAGAGCCTTGTTAATCCCTCTTAACATTGCATAAGATAGTACAGAATTTATAAGTTTTTGAACGAAAGACCATTGTATTTCTTGTCTTCTAAATGTGCCAACATATTAAATCTATACTTTGGTGAATGAATTCAATATAATTTTATTATCAGCATGCCAACTCACTCTCTTCTCAAACAATGAAATAAAATTAAATTTAGGGGCATTTCCATTCTTATGCCTAGTTGAGAAGCAGCCCAAATTAAACTTAACTAGCACATCACAAATAAGTAGGCAATGAATGTTCCATTGATTCTGACCTTTCATGACATATTGGGCAGTTTGTTCCACCATAATTGGGGCTGTAAACGGATCGAATTCGAATCGGATATAGCTACATTCGTATTTGTATTCGTTTAGTTAATCAAATATCGGATTCGAATTTGAATATTTGCGGATGTTTAAAAATATGATCCGTATTCGTATTTGTTATAACTTATATTTATAAAAAAATATTTACCATATATA
>JAOXJP010119206.1:0-13899 GCA_025762735.1 Platanus orientalis | reverse complement strand
CTTCACCCCCTCACGGGGCGGTGTGGACCCAAGCACTTACTCTTTCCATACATAATTAGCACACTAATAAAGGTTTTGAGCCGCATGTATTTCTACGTTAATCTTATTGAAGTTTTGTTACACAAGGGCTGTCAACGGAGCGAATATGACTTAGATATGCGTATATATGCATTTGATTCATTCAATCTAAATGTACATTCATATTTAATTTGGTATTCAACCGATTTTTTGAAAACAAGGTTCGTATTTGATTTTCTTTAATTCTTCAAAATCCAATAAACCTTCATCAGCGAGTGACGGTGAATGAAAAGTTCTAATCTGTGTAGCCAATCTTAGTTTTAGTTTTTCCTATTTTCTCTGTTCTTGTAATTCAAGTCTAAAAAATTTTCAATAACCCCAAAGAAAAAGAAAAACAAAAAGAAAGGAGGAAGAAGAAAAAGAAGAGGAGAGGAGGAAGAAGTGAGAAGAGAAAAAAAAAAAGGTATCATGGGTCCATCTCCTATTGTTGCCATAACTGTCTCCTAATGTCACCGGAAATAACAGGTCACTGTACATATTATCTTCTTCTTCTTATGAACCGAAAATAATATACATTCATCCGAATGAATGAATGAATGAATATATATATATATATATATATATATTCATTCGGAAGAATATGTATATTATCTTCAGAAGTATCTTGGGATGAATGTATATTAATATTTTTGGTTTGTTTATAAACAAATATTACTAAATGAATCAAATAATGATGCATCCGTATTGGCCTTTTAGAACTGAATATGAAACGGATTTTGGATGATTGACAGCCCTATGTTCCACACATAATTTAGCAAACACCAATTAGGGCTGTCAATTGGGCCGGGCTGGTCCGAATCCCGACTTGAGTGGGTTGGGCAAATTGGATTTCGGGTTGGGCTGGGCATGGGCCCAAATGTTAGGCCCGATCTAATTTTCAGGCTGTGCTCAGACCCAAGTTATTTCAGCTCGATATCCAACCCGGCCCGGTCCAAAGTGAATAAAACTTGATACCAACCTGAAACCCGGACGTATATATATAAAGTTCAAATCTAATAAGTGACACATAAATTTATTGACCATTTCGGGCTGCCCGAACTCAGCCCGAAGCCTGTATAATTACGATGGGCTGGGTTCGAGCAAAGGGGTTTTGGCAAAATTCGGGCTCTGGTTGGGCATGGGCTGGGGTTTCATACTTCGGATTGGGCTCGGGTTGACCCTTGCCCGGCTCAGCCCGGCCCGATTGACAGCCCTAAAACCCAATGCAGTTTCCTATTCTAAACTATCTTACAAGTTAATTACTTGACATCATAAGAAACTATTTTACAAGTTAATCACCATCATTAAGCTTAAAAGTTCAGTAAGCTCTGAGGAATATCGTGATTAATTAGAACTTAGAAGAATAAAAATGAACGTTAAAAGAAGGCATTGGGAGTTTTGCCATCATCTTCCGTGCACCTGCAGTGTGTAACACATACCCAAAAAAGTAAAAATCACCCATCCAAATTTGATTTTTTTGGAGTACATGTGGCACTTCAGGCACACACAAGTCCACAGCAAGACCTGTCTTTTTTATTTATTTTTATGAATTCAATAGCAAGACTTTAAGCTTATGAGAGGATGCATGAATACATATTTGATTTCATTATAGTTATCCATTTTTATAGCTTACCATACACTCACAGCCATATATGGTTGCATCGACTAGTCATTTACATGTGATATCATCCTATACAACAAAGATGAGCATATACTTCTAGCAGATCATATAGAGCTATAGCTATGATGGTGCACTCAGACCCTCTATGGACTAGTGAAGCTTCATCCACCAGCTGATGCTAGTTTATCAACAAGAGCCAGGGCATTACTCGTTATCCGAGTAACATTCAAAACTTTTTTACAGAGAGACTTCACTTGCCTCCCTTTTCGATCACTTAAGCCATCCAAGCAAGTACCCAAATTAAAGCCATCCAAACAAGTATCCTCATAAGTTAGGGCGGCACTCATCCAGGTCTCCACATTCCCCACCTGAGCATCAAATGTTTCAGCTTTCAACCTCCTGAGCTCGCTCAGTGATTTGTGAACGTTGTCAATGGTGTCATTAAAGCACTCGACGCAGTCCGAGAGGGCCACTTGCTCCCTCCCTCTCACAGACCCGTTCTTCTTCAGCTCCGACAAGTATTGAGCGACGCTGCTGGCCTCACCCAGCGTGACCGACACGGCTGCTCGTGCCCACCCACGGTGGCTCCTCCTTGCTTTGTTAGAAAATGGTGCTAGTAATTGGATGCAGAGATCAGGGTATCGAGTGACACTACATGCAACCTTGACATAATTATCTCTGCCATTGGCCGCGGCAGCGGCGGTGTCGGGTGCGGTGGCCTGCCATGTCAAACAGGCAAGGAGCAGTAAAACCACAAAGACGTTTACACTTGGCATTCTGGGGACCCTTAAAAGGACAACCGGGGCTGGGAAGATAAAAGCCCTCAAAGCTATATGCTATGATGTAGTTTCTGAGCAAACATACAGGTGTAGAGTAGGGAAGAGAAAGCAGATATTGATCCATGAAAACAAGAAAAGAGCCATTCTTTTAGTTAGAGCATGTGCCTTGAATGAGCTGAAGAAGCCTTGAGGGTTCGTTTTAAGGGTGTGGGCAGCTTAGAAATGAAGGGAACTTTTACTAGTGTCTTCTACACAAGCAAGAGAGTGGTGACTGCAATAAAGAGGGGGAAGTGTGAGGCGACTCAAACAGGTGAGGGTAATGGGTATATCATAAATATGTGAATGGGAGGTGAATCTCTCGTGAAGTGAAGGGTAATTAAACTAACAAAACGGATTTCCTACAGCAAAAAAGCATGCAGCGACCCTCTTGTGCTGAATAACACGTGGCTGAAAAAACAAACAACTACATCTTGTGTTTCAATACTGGTGTTTTTCACATTTTTACACCATGTGTTGCCCAGCACCTGGGCAAGAGGGCCACGGCATGCTTTTTCGCTGTAGGAAATCCGAACCTAATTGCTATTCTTTCAAAGCAGAATCCACAATTGTGTGGCGCCACATTAAAGAGGATGAGGCAGCACCCCTTTAAACATCAAGCTTCTATTTATCAGGAGTTCAGGACTGCGGGCTGCCCATTAGATAGACTCATTTGCGGTATGAGAAGACGGTATGGTACACTCTGGAATTCTGATAAGGGGATTTGACCCCTGCCCTTCCTCCAGGGGACTGTGCCGCAGGCTCGCAGCCACCCGTGCACATGTGAGGTGAATCTTTATCATCTACGATGAGGTGTCACACCATGGTGCAATGGATCTTTCTCTTATCTCTAGAAAGAGAGTCCTAATCCCATTGACCTTAAATTTGTAAGCTATAAACGGTAATTTGTAACTAGGATGAATGACTCAAATAAAATGGTCAAATGGGCTTTTAGTTTCTCCACTTATCTACATACAGATGTGTATCACTATGTTTTTGCTTTTGTGTGGGTGTGGGTGTGGTATGTATTTCCATAAATATTGTCTATCAAATACCATGAAGCATTCCTCTAGCAAATGGGGATAGAAAGATGATACAGGTAGGTTGAGCGCAAGGTAGGCGTGGATTGTCTAGGAATAGGGGTGAAAATTATGCGGTTATTATCTGTATTTGATCTATATCCATGTCTGCTTAAAGTGAATATGGATCCATGTGTATTCAATTCAATTAGATATTTGTTCCTTAACAAAATCTAATTATAAATAAACCGAACATGGATCTACACTAATTAATTCGGCTAAATACTTGTATTCAATTATATATAAGGGGACAAAAATGCCCCTTAACTCAAAAGCCTAGGCCCTATTAATCCCATTGAGGGGCATATCACATTATCACTATCAAGGGCAGTAGAGGTATTTAGGTCCAACCCATCATTTTATTCTTTTGCATTTTGTCTAAGACTCACAAAACTCAACTACGCCATAAAATGGGAAAGAAAAATTGAAAACTGAAGAATGGGAAATTGAAAACCCTAACTTGCAACAACTAGGTCCATCATTTTTCGTTGTTTGGATTTTGTACCAGGCTTAGTTATTCAATAAAGAGAGTAAAAGAAAAGGGAGAAAAGAATAAACTAAGAAACCCTAACTTGTTGCATGGAGAAGAAGAGGAAAACCTAACTACATGACCTATTGCCACTAGGAAAAATAAGAAAATGAAGAAAAGTAGTTAGTATGTTTCATTTAGGTTATGTTTGGATTTACAACAATAGATTTTATCTATTGATAAGGCTGCAAATTTGGTTGGACCGACCTAAAGCTCGACTTCTCCGGCTTGTAGTTTAGTCAGGCTGGGCAAACCAAACTTGGGTTTGGGTCGAGTTTGGGCACACATGACAGGGCTTGATTTTTTTTTTCAGGCCAAGTTCGAACATAGGTTAAAAAAGCCTAAACTCAGCCCGACCCGAATATATATTGAAATTTAATTAAAACTATTAGATGGATTCCTATCTGACAGTTTTTGTATTAAACCCTAAAACCATTTTTACTCTCATTCTCTCTCAATCTCTCTTCTTTCATTGAAGGACGATTAAGATTGGAATAGGAGGACACTTTGGTGGGTATTGGTGGTTGCAACGATGATCTCCATTTTAGTGTCCCATGCCCACCTTCCAAAGATGTCAAAGCTCACTCATTGTCGAGCGTAAATTGAGAGGAAGGTCAAAGAAGTTTCAAAAGCCACCACTTCCTTCACTAGTTAGAGGAGGGAGTGCAAGTCCAAGTATTCGTACACTTTCTCCTACTATGTAGAAGTTTGTGAGGAATTCCATTGCAAAGTCTTCAAGCTCTATGGATGAAACTCTTCATGCCAACTACCATGGTGGAAGCCTAGGTGCAAGGACTCCAAAAATAGGGAGGAGCTTAACGAGGTTCGGAAGAGATGGAAGTTTATGGTCATGGTCTTCGATGGTGAGAGACGGTTCATATGTGGACAAGGCTCGAACTCAGCCAAAAACCCGATTTTCCAAGTTGGGCCGAGTTTTGGTAAAGGTCCTTGGACCCAGGTTGGGCTCAGGCCAAGTTTGGGCAACCTTAATAAATGTCAGACTCAGGTTAGGATGACCTAAGCCTGATCCGATTTGCAGTCCTACCTATTGAAATGAAATTTGCTAAATTGAAGTATGTTATTTGGATCAACTTGTTGAGATCCATGGAATTGGAAAGTAAACCAATTTCCTTCATACTTCTCCATCAAGAACATCAATTTGATGAAAACCTAACCTCTTCTTACCATTGCAACCGTGAGATTGAGTATTAGTCGATCTTAATCTAGATTAGGAGAAACTATGTTCAATTTGAGTTGACTATATAGATTGTCATTAATGCAGGATCTCTCCATCAACAACCAAATTAGAGGGATCAAAATCATTTGACTTTAAAAAGTTTAGCTGGAATGACTATGGATTAGCCAAATTAACCCCAAGCCCCCAACCTGGCCCCACCACCATTTTTTTTACCATTGGAATCATGGGATTAGGATTGGTCAATCCAAATTAAGATGTACTAGATCCAAATTGGGATTAATTGAGTCTGTTTTAGTTGGATTGTCATGAAGCCCAAATTGTTTGGCTTGAAGTTTAAGTTGGCTATGCTAATTTTATTTTTGTTTGGGTTAAGTTTAGGTCCATGTTTTAAGCCCAGTATTACTTTAAGCTCAAATGACCAAGGATGATCTAAAACCAGTATAAAATAGAAATAAATTGTGATTGAAAAATTATTATTTAAATTATAAAAATATTTGGAAAAATAAATAATTTAAATATTTTTTTATTATTTGTAAATAAATAATATTATAAAAAATAAATATTTTTATAATTGATTTTTTTTTAACGTTTATTTATAATATTAACATCTCATGGTTTTGAAGTTTGGACAATCTTGAACTCGGCTGAAGCCACCGTTTCAGAATCGGCCAAATTTGGGCCTAAGTGATATATTTTAGTTTGATTTCACTTTGACCTTGGTCCAATCCATCCTGACCTGATTTATAACCCTATTGGTCATACTGCTTTTTAAGTCTCAAAGTGAAGAATTCGCAAATGACCCCTCCCCTAAGGATTTTAAATCAATAAAAGTGAATTATATTTTCTATTATTGAATTCCACAGTGAAATTGGCAATTCTATTTTTACCTTTTTCTGCAATGTATCCAAACGGCAAAAAAACCAATTTTGTCCCCCAATTCCATTTCCGCTCCCCAATTCTACAAATTTAAATACAACTTGTTACATTCCTATTTTTGTATTTTTACCTTTCTTAATCTAATAACCTTTTTGGTTTGAAGATTTGTTTGTACTGAAGTAAAGGTGTTGTCTCATAGGACGATTGTGCTGATGCCATCAACTCTCTCAAGAATAATTTGAACTCTTGTGACTGGTCTATTAAATGTATTATTTAGGACTGCAAAATATTGGTTAACAGATTTAATAGCATTTCTTATTCATGGGTTAAGAGAAATGCAAGGTCTCTTGCCCATGGTTGGCTTCTGTGGCTACTTGTTTGGTTAATAAGTTGATTGGGACCTCTCCCCACCGTATTGGTTAGAGGAGCGTCTGGGCACTAAACTCTCTTCTTGATACATTTTAGTATTTAAAAAAATAATAATAAGAAGAAAAGCTTCCAGGCCCACGAATAAATTTTGACTTCTAACATGAATTTGCCACTGCAAAGTTGTTTATGGAACTCCTGCTCTAGCTGCCTCAATCCACAGATGCTTCTACCAATTCAGGTATTTCATTTATTCTTTCATCCTCTCAGTTATTTCATTTGTTCTTCTGAATCTATTTCTGCTTTATTGAGTTTGATTCACAGTAGAAAAAGAATCAAAGCTAGGGTTTTACCTTCTCCCCCTAACCCCTACTGTGATTCGATTCGATTCATATTTGGAAAGAATTTGGTGGGTTGGGTTTACAGTTAAGATTTTCAGTCGGTTTGCCATACCTCGGATAATGAGCTTTCAGTCCCGTAATGATCGAAGGGACGGTTCCTGGATTCCTGCTCGTGGTGGCCGGCAGGAGTGGATTCCAAGTGGATCCACTGCTACCTGTGCGAACCCACCTTCGAGCTATAATTTGAATCCAAATGGGATTGGTGGAGACTCGAATTGTAGTCCCACCTGGCCGGAAAGTCGGCATAGAGGGAATTTTGTTCGGCGAAGTTATATAGCCCGGCCTTTGAATTCGAGGAGGGAAGGGGAGAATCAGGAGGCAAAGCTGTTGGATGTGCCACAGCTTGTGCAGGAAATCCAAGAGAAGCTCGTGAAGGGGTCTGTTGAATGCATGATCTGCTATGATATGGTGTGGAGGTCTGCTCCAATCTGGTCTTGCTCTAGCTGTTACTCGATTTTTCATCTGAATTGTATAAAGAAATGGGCTCGGGCGCCAAATTCTGTTGATTTGTTTGCGGAGAAGAATCAGGGCTTGAATTGGAGGTGCCCTGGTTGCCAATCTGTGCAGCTTCTGACTGCAAAGGAAATTCGATATATATGCTTCTGTGGGAAGCTGCCGGACCCGCCTTCGGATTTGTATCTGATACCCCATTCATGTGGAGAGCCATGTGGGAAGCCGCTGGAGGAGATACCAGGTGGAGAAGGTGGCAGGGTGGTTGATGATCACTGTCCCCACGTTTGTGTCTTGCAATGCCACCCGGGTCCATGCCCTCCTTGTAAGGCTTTTGCTCTGCCCCGCCAGTGCCCTTGTGGGAAGAACACGGTTACGATGAGATGCTCTGATCGGAGATGCATGCTTACTTGTGGGCAGCACTGTGACAAGCTTCTTGAGTGTGGGCGTCACAGGTGCGAGCGGATTTGCCACACTGGTTCATGTGGTTCCTTTCGGGTTTTGATCAATGTGCCATGTTTCTGCAAGAAGAAGTTGGAGGTTGTTCTTTGTGGAGAAATGGCTGTTAAGGGGGAAGTGAAACAGAGTGATGGTGTTTTTTCATGTGATTTTACTTGTGAGAGGGAGCTTGGTTGTGGAAATCATGTTTGTGATGCAATTTGTCATCCTGGTCCATGTGGGGATTGTGTGTTAATGCCTTGGAGAATTAAGACCTGCTACTGTGGTAAAACACAAGTGCAGAAGGAAAGGAAGAGTTGCTTGGACCCAATTCTGACCTGTCCACAGATTTGTGGTAAGCCCCTCTTCTCTTGTGGGATTCATCACTGTCAGGAGGTGTGCCATTCTGGGGATTGTGCACCTTGTCTGGTTTTTGTCAACCAAAAATGCTGTTGTGGGTCATCTTCCCGAACTGTTGAGTGCTACAAAACAATGGAAGAAAAGGATAAGTTTGTCTGTGAGAAGCCTTGTGGACAGAAAAAGAACTGTGGGAGGCACAGGTGCAGTGAGAGGTGTTGCCCTCTCTCTGGTTCCAACAATCAGATTTCGGGTGATTGGGACCCTCATTTGTGTTTGATGATTTGTGGGAAGAAGCTTAGGTGTGGGCAGCATTCTTGTGAGTCGCTCTGCCACAGTGGTCACTGCCCACCTTGCCTTGAAACCATCTTCACCGATCTGACCTGTGTTTGTGGGAAGACTTCAATCCCTTCTCCTCAGCCTTGTGGTACATCTCCTCCTACATGTCAGCACCCATGCTCAGTTCCTCAGCTTTGTGGTCATTACTCTTCACATAGTTGCCACTTTGGAGATTGCCCACCTTGTTCAATTCCAGTAGCGAAGGAATGCATTGGTGGGCATGTTGTTCTCAGGAACATACCTTGTGGGTCGAGGGATATTCGATGTTATCAGCTTTGTGGCAGGACTCGACAATGTGGTATGCATGCTTGTGGGAGAACTTGTCATCCACCACCATGTGATTCTTCCTCTGGGTCTGGTTCTGGTTCGATGGCTTCTTGTGGGCAAGTTTGTGGTGCTCCTAGGAGAGATTGCAGGCATACATGTACTGCTACTTGTCATCCATTGACACCTTGTCCTGATCTAAGATGTGATTTCACTGTGACGATCGCTTGTTCTTGTGGCCGGATAACTGCCACAGTCCCTTGTGATGCTGGAGGCAGCTGTGGTGGGTTTCATGTTGATAGCATCTTCGAAGCATCCATCATTCAAAAGTTGCCAGTGCCTCTTCAAGCTGTGGAGGCAATTGGCAAGAAGGTTCCACTTGGACAGAGGAAACTTGTTTGCAACGAGGAGTGTGCAAAAATGGAGCGTATGCGGGTTCTTGCAGATGCTTTTGATATCACTTCCCCTAACCTAGATGCTCTTCATTTTGATGACAACACCATCACTGAAATGCTTGTAGACCTGTTAAGGCAGGAACCACAATGGGTATTGTCTATTGAGGAAAGATTCAAGTTTTTGGTGCTTGGCAAGAGTAAAGGAGGCACTACAAATGGTCTCAGGATTCATGTTTTCTGTCCAATGCCGAAGGAGTAGAGAGATGCCATAAGGCAATTTGCAGAGAGATGGAAGCTTTCAGTTCGCGCAGCTGGGTGGGAGCCGAAGCGGTTTTTAGTGGTTCATGTTACACCTAAGTCCAAAGCCCCAGCTCAAGTGCTTGGGGTCAAGGGTGCTGTCCCCTTAATTGTGTCATACCCAGTTTTTGATCCGTTAGTAGACATGGATCCACGTCTTGTTGTGGCTTTCTTGGATTTGCCAAGGGATGCAAACATTAGTGCACTGGTGATGAGGTTTGGTGGGGAGTGTCAACTGGTATGGTTGAATGACAAAAATGCTTTGGCAGTTTTTAGTGATCCCGCCTGGACAGCAACTGCTTTGAGGCGGTTAGATCATGGGTCAGTATATCATGGTGCCTCTATGGTCCTTCAGAATGTTGGTTTGGGTGTCAATGCGTGGGGAGGAACAGGAGTTGCCAAAGAGGAAGGAATGGTTGCAACTCTGAAGGGTAATTGGTGGAAAAGAACTGTTGTGAAGGAACCTTGTTGGATGGAAGATTCTTGGGGTGGTGAAGACATGTCTGGTGCTGCGACCAATGTGCAGGTGTCTTCCTGGAAAGGAAAGGAAGCTCCAACTGCTGTTTTGAGAAACCGATGGGACATTCTTGACCCTGATATGGCTTCAAGTTCAGCTGCTGCCTCTTTGGTTGAAAATGAAAATACAGGTAACCATCATGTGGCAAGTTCTACTGTAGAACTGCAATTGAAAGTTTGTGGTTCAAATTCCATGGCAGAGACTGATGGAGTTATCAATGAAGCTGAGCCGTCTAAAGCAGTGGATGACTGGGAGAAAGCTTGTGATTGAGAGAAAGAAAAAAGCCCAGTGTCACCTGGTCCCTTTTCTGAATTTTCCTTTTGACATGCTCATCACCTTGTGGGGGTTTGACATTATTTTTATCTGTCAATCTGTGTAAAGTGTTAGAGAAAAGCAAGACAGTTTAGTTAATATATCTGAGTTGTTAGAATATTCTGTAAATAGACATGTTAGTTATAACTATATGAGAGCACATGTAAAAAGAAAGTAGTTGTAACGCTAGTTCATCAGAGTTTTATAAAAGGAACATGGGATCCTCAGTTGAGTCATCCTGGAATTTCAGTATCTCTCTCTCTCTGGTTTCGTTTATAAAGAGCATGCACTATTTGTTCACTTTGTTGCATTTGCATGGAAGAAGAGTATGATATATAGCAGCCAACCTACCCAGGAGGAAAAAAGAAAACAAATTAGCATCCCGATCATTAGACATTGGGTTGACTGAATTGAATGACACTTTGCTCTACCAAGATGCTCTCCTCTGCTTAGAAGATGAAAGAAAGAACCTCTCTTCTTGGAAATTTTGCTACTGTACTTGTATCGTTCTCCCTCTATCATAAACATTGTCTCCCAAGAGCGACAGATGTCGTGGCCCCAGTCATAAACATTGTCTCTAGCCTATGGGGTTGCATTACAAAGCACACAATCTACATCTATCATTGATTTTAAGACCATTCCCAACTCTTTGGGGACGGTATGGACAAATTGAAGAATAAAAGGAATGATATAAAGAGAATGGTTGATATGTAGGAGTGACAACAATGAGGTGCTCAGACAAAGTGGATGACTGGCTAGCCATGGACCATGAAGTGGACGTATTTTTACGAGAAGGTTCTCAAGAAGTTGAAAGGAGATGTCTCAGAGGTTGCAATGTAAAGAATTGCCAATCGAGCTGTGAAGGAATTAAAAGGGGTTTTTTTTTTTGCCCTAGGGAAGATCACATGGGAATTATTAGACTGTATGGAATGAGCTGTTGAATAGATGAGACTATTGAAGAAAGTTAACAATGAATTTCTATGACAATGAATCCATGATATTGAAGTAATTTGGGTTGTGGTGTCCAAAAAATTAAACGCCAATGGTATTCAAAAGCTCGTTGGAGAGAGCTTAGGGTTGTCATTGCGAAGAGATGCAGGTCAAGGTGCACAAGCTAGAGCTATCTTTAATGTCTTGAGCATGAAAAGATTGTGATGCTATTGGATGACATGGAATAAAATGAATTTAGAAATTATATAGAATTCCTCATACTGATCATGAAAACATGTCTCAAGTAGTATTCATAACTTGGTCTAAGGCATGTGATGAAGGTTGGATCTGTTCATGTATTGCTAGAAATAACTTGGCTAGCCGAGATTGTTGCAAAAAAGTGCATTGGTCAGATCATGTACTGCTAGAAGGCTTGGAGGATGACATTATGTGACAACAACATTACTGAAAGCAACATCAGAGCTTTCAGGTATGCGAGATGAAGTGCTTCCTCAATGGAAATTAGCTATGATAACCTATCCAATGATAGAATTAGATCTTGTTTCTTATATTGTTCTTTGTTCCCAGAAGATTTTAGCATCCTTAAAGTAGAGTTGATAAAATATTAGTGGTGGAGGGTTTGTTTGATGGATTTTTTTTTCGAGCTTGCATGTTTGTTTGAGAATGGTTCTTCATCTGAAGATGTATGATGTGATAAGTGACTTGCAATATTGCTAGCTCCTGAATTTGGGACAAAGAAGGACAAGTTTTTGGTACAATCAGGTGCTCTATTGATTGAAACACCCGAGGTTGGGAAACGGGAAGATTCAGAGAGGATGCCATTGACCTGTGTTATGAATTTAGCAAACTTATTGAGACACCTACATGCTGCAATATCATAATTTTTCCCCCAAGACGCATGGTTTGAAGAGGATCGCTGATGACTTCTTCCAATTAATGCCAACCTTTGGGAGGTTTTAAACTTTTAATCTGTTATTTACTGGAACTGAAGAGTTCCCAATGGGAATTGTTGAAATGGTTGAGCTTGAATTGCATGATTGCCTGATGAGTTGAAAATTTTGATAAAATAAGTATTTGTATTTGAGTTTTCAAATGATTCCACATGAAACAATATCATAGATTCCATGATTGCAAGCTTTTTCCCTATATTGTAGTGGTTTTATGAACTGGGGAGTGGACAGCTGTGTTGGGATTTGTTGAAGTATACTAATCTGTGTCTCTCCTAACATCTTTAAGGTTTTGAGAGAGTTGGCTAGTTTACTGTTAACAGGTTTAGCCTATGGAATGCTTGAAACGCTTGGAAAGTAGCTTACAATCATCATAAAAGTCTGGTCCTTAACTCCAAAGGTTCTTCAACTCCCACAACCTTCAAAGGTGCGCAATGATTCTACAAGGACTGCCAAGGTTTGACCTCAGTCCCACTCTTATCATCATCATCGACAACAACAACAATAACAACATCAACTCTAGGAAAATTGTAATGTTTGAAATCGCTCAACTTGTGTGGTTGTTCAGGGTTGGAGGAGTTGACAATCAGTTGGGTGGTAGGGCTACCCTCAAGCCTAAAATGTATATCGCTTATCAATTTCCCCAAGTTAAAAGTAACACGGGAGGGAGCCAAAACCCCATCTATGCTTCCACCATTGCCATGCAAATTTCCTTGAGGACATCTTATTGTCCTCTCATCCTCACTATAGCACTAGGGTTGCTGTCGTCTTCACTTGATATTAATATCTCAATGGTCTGAAACCTTATTTCAGCGTGTGGCAATAAGGCTCTCTTCTACTATATAATGGCATTCCTTCTCTTTGTGCACAAGATAGATGACCTGTTCTCAATCTCTCCCACAAAATCCAAGCTTCTTTACTCAAGTACACTTCCTTTCACTTAAATTTTTAAGTTAAAGTCTCAGTCATTGGGTCGAAACTGATCCTAAACTCTTAAACATTACATATATTTAACAATCTCCACCCTAACATGCTTACAGTCACCTTGAAGATCATCAAACATTATCTTTTTATTGTATATGCAAATATACAGTTTTGCACCTCCATAGCTCAAGGTCCCACTGCGGCTCTAACCCATTTGTTTGTTGTTCAACTGTAAACCATGTATAAATGTTGATTTTCATGCATTAAGTATACATATTTCATTGAATTAATCCGGGTCTGACTCCACTTGATTCTATCATAAAATGGCCTATGACATATGTACAACTTCCAATGTTGATTCAACTAATTTAGGAAAATTGTTTTCTTTGTTTCTTAACAAACACTTTATTATTGCCAACCATCTAAAAATCTATCAGAATACTAGTAATCCTGTTTTGTATCATTTTTTTTCTTTTTAAATTGTTAATTATCCAAAAAAAATTGTAAAAAAGATTGTCATTTCACCAACTACAAAAGAGACCCTCAATAAATACTTGTGTGATTTGTTGTCTGTCCTTCATCCACAAGGTTCAAAATATCATTATCGCAACTCGTATCGTGGACCCGAGATACGGGTACGTCTCGCGTATCGCAGCTTATTGCGGAGATACGGCGTCCGAAACCGAGAAACGGGTGAGATACGGGTCAAATGAAGGAATTTTGATTTGAAACTTTAGGATTTGATAGAATAATCACTAATTCACAC